>DF241853.1:0-53393 GCA_000507305.1 Breviolum minutum Mf 1.05b.01 | reverse complement strand
GTCACCTTCACTCATCCTGAAAGGGTTTTGATTCTGGGATCAGGATGCAAGGATTTTGCCTTGTACAATGTTCAGGGGTCCGTCAGCAGTTCCTGGCAGATCAGTGGTCAGTGCAAACAATCTGGATCGCGAGGTGAAAAGGCATGGACATTTTGAAAAGAGGCCGGGATTTTTTAGAAGAGTTTTCAAAAGCTGGCAAAGGGTATTTGTCAGATATGATATCGACGATCTATTATGTATCCATCATCACCTTGACGTGGCTAGACAGCTCCATCAAGAGATGGCAATTTTCGACGAGTACCTTGTATCATCCAAAGTTCGAATGAGCAACACTCCCAAGTTTCCGTCACTTTCGTCCTGAAAGGCTTTTGATTCTTGGATCAGGATGCAAAGATGATGCCTTCCACAATGTTCAGTACAATGTTCAGGGGTCCATCAGCAGTTCCTGGCAGATCAGTGGTCAGTGCCAACAACGGGGGATGGAAAAATTGAACAGAGGCAGGATGGCAGG
The DNA here is from genome assembly GCA_000507305.1 of Breviolum minutum Mf 1.05b.01. Lineage (NCBI taxonomy): Eukaryota > Dinophyceae > Suessiales > Symbiodiniaceae > Breviolum > Breviolum minutum. The sequence goes on along the minus strand of DF241853.1, from coordinate 52,882 downwards.
GATTTTTTGGAAGAGTCTTCAACACCTGGCAAAGGGTATTTGTGAGATTTGATATCGATGATCTATTATATATCAATCATCACGTTGAAGTACAGTTTTGAATCTGGTGTTAAAACGCACGGCTGCCTTTCGCATGAGTTTGCCAAAACAATGCAGCAATGCTGGACATGTCGACGGTTTAAACGCGTTCTAGTGTGCAGGACGACCCATCACGAACGATCAGGATGCATCATTGTGCAAATGTTAAGTTTCCCTTCTCCTTCCATTTACACGACGTGGGATGAACCTTGACACATCAGGATGCATCACTTTTTTGGGAGTAAGCTCCGATCACCTATCGATAATGGTCTATGATAAAGTTTCCCTACACTTCCAAAAGCTGCGAAAAAAACGTTCTCTGTGACAAAGGCGGTTTATTGCGGAAAGGCTGTTTTTTTGCACATGTTGAAATTGAAGCAATTTTTTCACATTTCCCAATTTTCAATGCCAAGTTCTACGCTGATAAATGGACATTCTATGCTAAACATGTCCTTTCTTCGCAAACACATGTCCTTTCTATGGTTTGTCTACGCTCTGTCTATGCTATATATTATGCGTTTTCAGGGAAAAGACGTCCGAGGTAAGTCGTCAAAACACCTATACTTTGTGCGAAGCACATTTATAAGGAAGTCTTGGGAGCTTACTTTCATTTCAGAAACCATTTGAGGGCAGGTTCGGAGAAGTTTGCAGAAGTACTTCCTAAAGTACTCCGTAGACCACCCCTTAGAAGGAGCTATCCTCACAGAAGCTATCCAGAGGATGTTTAGATCACTACCACTACCCCCATTAATTTGCTCCCCAAACACTCAGCTAAGCGAGATGGTCTACACCCCCGGGCTTGAGGCCAAAATTTCAATCGCATGGGCTTCTCATGGCTTCTCTGTTGCTTTCAACGCTCTACCACTACTCTTTCACAAGTCTTTGGGGCCCCAAAAGCCAAACCAATTCAAGTAAGCTTCTTGCTGGAATGCATTCCGTTGACATTGCAAAGTACCCTTAGCCAAAAGGTATGTGAGCAACTGCATTTCTTTAGGAAGATGAAAAGTAGTTTTGCCTGCAGGCAGGTTTCCAGGAACATGGAGCTTTGCTTGCAAAAGCAGATCAAAACCTAAAACCAGGTGGGGGGACTCCAAAAACGAGATAGGTCCTCATGATCATGTGTATCACCTTTGTGAAATGTCGCCCTCCAGGGTTGGAAACCGAGATAATCTCGTGTGAAATGTTCTCAAACAGATTGAAACAAGGTGCGGGGTCCTCCGTGCTCTGCCTACCTTTAGTCATATATATTAAATCATTGGCGCGCACTGCTCATGCAAAACAGGGCAAACCAATCAAGGTAGAATTCTGGCTACCTTTGGTCACATAGGAAATTATAAAAGCTGCCGCTCATTAAAGACAGGCCAAACCAATTCAAGTAGGTTTCTTGCTGGAATGCATTCCGTTGGCATTGCAGAGTACTCGATGCCAAAAAGGTATATATCAAACAAGATGCAAAAGCGCTCTTTAAAGCAACAACTTTTCGTTTGAAAGGACTGCGCATCAGACCCTTTGAATCTCGGTCGGCCAAAGACTTGTGGATTCATCGGTAGGATTGAAGAATCCCTACTGTGTTTTATTTTGTGGCCCCAAATTATATACCTTATTTGCAGATGGCCTTCGAATACTCCCTTGCCACTATTTCAATCCCAATGTCACGACCTCACTCTTCCCACCTGAAGGTCAACGACTGCGCAGGGTTCCTGAATGAGACATTTTCAGTGTCAAAACGCTCGACTGGTTGGCTCAAGCCTCTACCTGCCAGCTGGGCAATCCAGAATCCAAGCATCATCTTTGCACTCTGCGAATTCAAAAAGGCCAAGTGAAAAGCCTTCCAAAACCATTCTTTTCTTCAAACTGAGCGGAGCGAGAAGGCCAAACTGTTTGCCATGAAAACACGTGTCTTGAAATCACCTTTCCATTGCTCATCTCCACTTCTCCACTTTGCATCCCCAAGGTTCAAAGACCCTCCAAGACCTCGTTTGCTCGGCTTACATGGCACTAGGACATTAGGCTCGCAAGAACCGAGAGCCAAGTTTCCCCACTGCATGAGTTTCTGTTTCAAACAGCTTCTGCCTCAAAGTGGGAGATCTCCAAACTTGATTTTCTTCCTGGAGATTTCAGCTTGATTCTGTGTGCACCACGGTTTTGTGTCTCAGCTCCTAAAGTGACATGTGCTGCTTTCAAGACCCTTGTTGTTTGAAGGCTTTCATGGGTGACAATTATGTAAAGACATTGCTCAAAACTGTCTCTGGCGACGGGACCCCTTTACAAGCGATACTACCTTCAAAAATTTTAAAAGTGTGGCTATAGCAAATTATGTATCGCTACTGAGACATGTAGCGAGTTTTGACGGTGGCGCAGATAACCATAGCCCAAGTGGCCCTAGTTTCGGAGAGGTAAGCCAGCTTCCCTTTCCTCCCAGTATCCATCGCAATTGACAATATGGGTCTTGACTGTGTTGACCAAGCAGATCCATCCAGAAGCAGATCCCCACTTCCGAGTTCGAGTCCAAAATTCTCAGTTTGCAAACTGAGCTTTTAACATGTTTCAAGTAACATGTGCCTGCCAGGCATTGCATTCAGTGCCGTAGCGATGCAAGTATTATTATATAAAATTCATGTTTCTTTAGCAAGGCACCTTATACCAACATGTCTCAAACGTCCAGTATCTGAGTCCGGCAGTGCCAGTAGCGTCGTTTCTTGATGTTGAAGTGACCAGCATCATCCTTTGGCAGGAATGTAATAGAGTTTGAGTCAAGGTTGTTCTCATTGGTGCAATTTGCAAGCAGAAAAACGTGCGTTTGAAGTTCCTTTCATCTTCCCAACAACTGGTACTGGACATGTTCCTTGCTATCCTTGCTATCCTTGCTGTCTGGTGCCAAATAGCCAGTTTGTGCAGGGCTTCATGCAACCCAAGCACTGTAGTATAGCATGTCAGGGTCAAGTTAAGCAAGTTTCATTGGAAAGTAATGCCTGCAGTGCTGTACATGTGTCTTGGATTGTGACTCTGCTTTGTGCCTATGCAAAAAGTGATCGCAAGTGGATGAAGTTGACAGAAACAATAGCGTTTCCCCATCAGGTAGCGGCTTTCGGTGTCTTTCTTGGTCGGGAAGTTTCTGAATCCATCAAGTTGATGAAGTTTTCAAGGATTTCTGTGTGTGATATTCGTGGGCTTACTAGGGTCCTCTGTGCAAATGAAATGATACTCCGACGTATGAAATGAAAATAGATGCCCACTCCACATGCATGCATAGAGGCCTTGCTTGTTGAATCTGGACTTTTTTTGCCATAATGCCTTCCGTTACAAAAAGCCGGGTTTTTTGCCTCGGACCCACCTTGCCCCCAAATGAGCCACACGACTTTTTATGTGAGATGGCACCGTATATTGAAATCTGTTATGCTGCCTCGGAGGCGGGCCGGGGGGATCCCAGCCCAAAAGTTCGGGCTTTTTGTAACGGCGGGTGGCCGGACGTGCGGCAAAGTTTGTCGATTGATTGCTTGCCCATACTCAACAAGCCACACCCATACTCCCAAAAAACAAAAGAACAGTAATAAGAGATGCTCAGATTCAGATTACAACCAATCCTATGCAGGATCGTAATTTTGGAATGTTCCGTGGGCAAAGGAGCACCCTGGGGAATGGTCTTAGTTGCGAACCGCTCTCAGCCGCATGTCATCACTTCGCTCTTCCCACCACCTGAAGATCAACGACTGCTCAGGGTTCCAGAATGAGGTATTCTCAGTGTGAAAATGCTCCACTGGTTTTGTCAAGCCTCTATTTGCCAGCGGGCCAATTCAATCATCATAAGGCAAAGTCGGGGGCCTTGCATGGGTGGGAAGACCAAAGATGCTCGCCCTATAATAGATTGCGGCCTTTCAGGATCAGGGTGCATCCAATGAGCGATTCGATGGTTTCAAGGATTGCTGACTCTTATATGGGCAATTGACAGCTTGACTTTTCCCAGCATGCCTTTCTTTTGCCTTGAACATGTGCCGAGAAATCTGAAACAGCGAAGTTTTCGTCTTTCAACTCAAAGCCTCAACAGTGCCTAAATCCCTGCAACTAGGGGTCTGGCGGGGTTGTCCGGGGCCGCCGGGTTCAAGGTCTAAAATGGTACAACGATCATTGTAGACCATGCCTGGCTATGATTGTAGGCCTTTTTGTCTTACCAGGACTTTGTTTCCAGAGCCTGTCAACATTTTACTGCAGATTCCATTGTAGACCTTTGAACCGCTTTGGCAGTGTCAAACCAGGAAATTGTGGCCTGTGTGTGTGGAGCACAAACAAACAAGGACGAAATGAACTGTAAAATCAAAGTATGGCCTTTGGTGTGAGCACGCTGAGTGAAGGTTGCAAAACCTGCAGCACTTTGATTTCAGACCCTTTTCTGCCAAGCATTGCTCCAAGAACACTGTAATGCCAAAACTATTTTGTTTTCATACCAGAATGCACCCATGCCTAAGTTTTTGACAACATACGTGCACCACCATGCTGGATGGGTTGCCTGGACACAGAGGGAGGGTCTAACATGCTTTGAAATTAGAAAGGTTTCCAGAACTCCAGGGTTTTCAATTTCAGAGCCCAACATTCGGGTCTATAATGGAACCGTGAAGTCCCTGGATTGTAGCTGAGAGGATGTTTCTAAAGTCATCCCTGCGTTGCTGTTCACCCTTTTGTTCCCGGCGTTCCGGGGCAGCACATAAGAACGCGCGCGTAAGCAAAACCCTGAGATGCGTAAGTCGGCGCAAGCTGGCGCATAAGCAAAATACTGGAATCCCTACTCGCAAGCTGGCACTGTGCCTGCGTAAGTAGGAGTGTAAGCAATTCCTTACGATCTTTCGGAATGAAAGACCTTTTTAGCATGGCTCAATTGACACAAATGGGTGAAACCATTGAAGCATACTGTATCTAGCCTGTTTGTAGAATCTTGGCCTGAGTGCGCGCATCGCCCAAGGAGGCCGAGTCATTTGATCGAGTGAGAAACCAGAAGCGGAGCCATATGTTGGAAGAGATGGAAGCGGAAAGGCCTTTAGTTTGAAGCTGCTTTCTTATCGACCTAAATGGCAACATGGCAACATCTCATACTGGGAGGCTGGAAATGTTTCGTTGGTTCCAGGTCAAATCTGGAGATGGACTTCTTTTGCACCAATCTGGAAGGTGAAGGATGACCGGTGGACAATGTATAGAATTGCCATGGCCTTCCGGTGGACTGTTTTTTTTACCTTCCAACCCTTGAAGCCTGTGTCCCTTTTTGAACCCCCTTAAGGTCAAACTCTCAGATGCTTCATACACTCACATCCCAACGAAAGCTTGGACAAACCGTGGAACCCCGTTTTTTTCCCGCGGAACGGAATGTTTATTGCCCTGGAAGGGCTTTTTTTTTGCCGTGGATCGGGGTACCCTAAAAAACCACTAAATTTCGCCCCAAACTTTGGGAATGCATATTTATACATATTTGAAGTGGAAAAAAGTGAACATGACTATCAATTGGTGCTGCACAAAAACCGTTTTCCCTAAAAGATCGTCTTTGTCAGAACAGCTGTAAAATAAACCGTCTCTGGAAGTCAAGGCAGTTACATGTATGCCCGGCAAAAAATGATCATATGGCAGTTTTCGCACATTGTGCAAACAGTTCTGGTGATGGCCAAGTGAATTATCGCAGATTGCATGACCAGCAGTTGACTCTGGGTCAATTTGTGCTGCTACCCATGCAAACATGAAAGGGAAATACTTTCAAGACGCTTCACATGTCCACCATGTTTGTGTCGCATCCCATCAAGATGAAAGTCTGTAGCAACCATTTTTGACAAGCTTTGGCAGGATGGCGTTCCATCGACTCGCAGTTTTTTTGTTGCCAGCTGCCAGCAATTGAATATCAAGAGTCTTGGGGGAAACCACATTCCCTGTCATATTTGCCGGAGCTATTGGAATGTGACTCAGTCATTTTATCGATTGAAGTCCTGAAAGATTGACATCTCATTTAGTGCCGTCAAGCACTTAGCGCAGCAAACTCCACCATCGCAAAAATTGACGCTGCAGTAGACCCCTCAAAAGGATGCAAAGGTCCTTAAGAGTCAAGCTTGTTTTCAACAACTGTAGCCCTGCCAAACCTGTGGGCACATCATTCCATAAACAACATAAGCATGTGGGCGGGTCATTTGATTGGCACTTTTGGTTTGTAAAGTGCTACCCTGGGCAATCACAAAATTGATCAAGGGGGATGATGGAACCATATCTGGCCTGTTTGTAGGCCCTGTCCAAATCAAAGCGATGCCAGTCTGTAGCAGCATTTTTGACAAATTTTGGCAGGATGGCTTTCCATCGACGCGCAGTCTTTTTTCCGCCAGCTGTCACCAGTCGAAGATCAAGAGTCTTTGGGGAAACCATAATCTCTGTCATATTTGCCGGGGCTGTTGGAATGTGACCCAGTCAATTGATCGATTGAAGTCCTGAAAGATTGACATCTCATTCAGTTCAGTCAAACAGTTATAGTTGTTGCAGCAAACTCCATTTCCAGAAAAACAACACTGTCAGAACCCAGAAGCGGAGCCATATGTTGGAAGAGATGGAGCCGGAAAGGCCTTTAGTTTGAAGCTGCATTCTTATCGACCTGAATGGCAACATATTATTATGGGAGGCTGGAAATGCTTCATTGGTCCAGGTCAAATCTGGAGTTGGACTTAGCTGCCGACTTGCAAGAAAGCCAACGCATGGCACCAAGCAGGAAACAGAAGGTGAAGCACCCGGTGGATCTACACGTGTAAAATTGTATATAGTTGCATGTAAGTATGGCCAACACGAGATGATCATATGGCAGTTTTCGCATATTATGCAAACAGTTCTGGTGATGGCCAATCAATTTGTGCTGCTACCCATGCAAACATGAAAGGGAAATGCTCGCAAGATGTTTCAAATGCCCACCATGCTTGTGTCGCATCCCATCGAAATCAAAGCGATGAAGGTCTGTAGCAACCATTTTTGACAAGCTTTGCCAGGATGGCGTTCCATCGACTCGTTGTTTTTTTTTTGCCAGCTGTCAGCAATTGAGCCACGCTATAGACCCCCCTTTATGTAGCAAGAAGGGAGGTGGTCATAAGAATGCGCGCGTAAGTAAAACCCTGAGATGCGTAAGTCAGCGTAAGCTGGCGCGTAAGCAAATTACTGGAATTTCCACGCGTAAGCTGGCCCTGTGGCCGCGTAAGTGATGCGTAAGTGGGGGCGTAAGCAATTCCTTACGACTTTGCGAGATGAAAGACCTTTTTAGCATGGCTCAATTGAATATCAAAAGTCTTTGGGGGGAGCCACCCTTCCTGCCTGTTGGACTTTGTGCTGCCCTGGGCGTGTCCCTGGGAGTGTTGCTTGGAGGGACAGGTACAGGAGCTCGGTGCCCAGCGCCTTCTCTTTGAATGCTCTGTGCCTCCATTCCATGACTGGTGCAGTGTTGTCATCTAACCAATCAGGGTATTGGATTTGATTCTCTTGCAACAGCCGCTTTAGTGGAGACAACCGAACGGAGCTTCGATAACCCCCATCTTTGCCGGAGCTGTTGGAATGTGACTCAGTCATTTGATCGATTGAAGTCCTGAAAGATTGACATCTCATTCAGTGCAGTCAAGCACTTAGCGCAGCAAACTCCACCATCGCAAAAATTGACGCTGCAGTAGACCCCTCAAAAGGATGCAAAGGTCCTTAAGAGTCAAGCTTGTTTTCAACAACTGTAGCCCTGCCAAACCTGTGGGCGCATCATTCCATAAACAAAATAAGCATGTGGGCGGGTCATTTTATTGACACTTTTGGTTTGTAGAATGCTACCCTGGGCAATCACAAAATTGATCAAGGGGGATGATGGAACCATATCTGGCCTGTTTGTAGGCCCTGTCCAGATTAAAGCGATGCCAGTCTGTAGCAGCATTTTTGACAAATTTTGGCAGGATGGCTTTCCATCGACTCGCAGTCTTTCTTCCGCCAGCTGTCACCAGTCGAAGATCAAGAGTCTTTGGGGAAACCATAATCTCTGTTATATTTGCCGGGGCTGTTGGAATGTGACCCAGTCAATTGATCGATTGAAGTCCTGAAAGATTGACATCTCATTCAGTTCAGTCAGACAGTTATAGTTGTTGCAGCAAACTCCAATTCCAGAAAAACAACACTGTCAGAACCCAGAAGCGGAGCCATATGTTGGAAGAGATGGAGCCGGAAAGGCCTTTAGTTTGAAGCTGCATTCTTATCGACCTGAATGGCAACATATTATTATGGGAGGCTGGAAATGCTTCATTGGTCCAAGTCAAATCTGGAGTTGGACTTAGCTGCCGACTTGCAAGAAAGCCAACGCATGGCACCAAGCAGGAAACAGAAGGTGAAGCACCCGGTGGATCTACACGTGTAAAATTGTATATAGTTGCATGTAAGTATGGCCAACACGAGATGATCATATGGCAGTTTTCGCACATTGTGCAAGCAGTTCTGGTGATGGCCAAGTGAATTGTCGCAGATTGCATGACATTTGCATGTCCAGCAGTTGACTCTGGGTCAATCTGTGCTGCTACCCATGCAAACATGAAAGGGAAATGCTCGCAAGATGTTTCAAATGTCCACCATGCTTGTGTCGCATCCCATCGAAATCAAAGCGATGAAGGTCTGTAGCAGCCTTTTCGACAAACTTTGGCGGGATGGTGTTCCATTGACTCGCAGTCTTTTCTTCGCCAGCTGTCACCAATTGAATATCAAGAGTCTTGGGGGAAACCATAATCTCTGTTATATTTGCCGGGGCTATATATTGGAATGTGAGTCATTTTATCGAGTGAAGCCAGCAAACTCCATTCCCAGAAACGCACTGTGAGAATCCAGGAGCGGAGCCTTATGTTGGAAGAGATGGAGCCGGAAAGGCCTTTAGTTTGAAGCTGCCTTGTGAAGCCCCCAAAATTGACGTTGCAGTAGCCCCCTCAAAAGAAGATGCAAAGGTCCTTAAAGGGGCGAGCTGGCTTTCAACTGTGGCCCTGTGAAATGCAGTTTCTGCGAGTTTTGCATCAATTTTGGTGCATCGGCATGGTCCTGAAAACTCCGAAGCCGTTCCGCATGGTCGAAGAGGTGAGCCTGGAACCTGAAGCGCCTTTGGTTTGAAGCAGTTTTCGTATCAACCTGACGGAGATGAACTTCGAATGATGCCTGCTGGCAGATGGGAAGCACCCCTTGGACAAGGCGAGTAGAGCCAACCATGAACTATCGAATCGCGATTGGTCCATCTTGTTATGAAGTATTGCAAAGTGCAGCACCAGCAGTTCACACTTGGCCAATTTGTTCTGCTTCCAATGCAAGGATGAAAGTGACCTGTTTTCGAGATGTTTCGAATACCCGCCACGTGCTCGTCACATCACACAAGAATCACAGCGATGAATGTTTGTGACAGCCGTTTTGACAAACTTTGGCATGGTGCCAAATCGTCTCACAGCCTTTTCTCAATTTCCAGCTGCGGCACGGTGAGGTGCAAGAATGGGGTCCCTCATATTTGTCATGCTTTCAGAACTTGTACCTGACCTTTGGAGTAAAGGCAGAGTCCAACACGGCCTAGTCATTCGAAGATGCACGATCTAGCGCGACGGTTCGAACTTGATGTCCAAAAAGGTGGAGGCTCAGAGGGGTCGCCAACAATTGCAAAGAACAATGCTTTGATGAGTGCTAGCAGCAAATTTAGAAACTTTTGTATTAAGATGACGCTACCCATTGTGGAACAAGTGACATTCCTGCCATGATGATTGCAGAGCAGGGCTAGCAACCCTTGCCAGGAAGCACTGCAGAAGAATGTGGCGAAGGAGAAAAAGTGCTGCTGCTGGCTATGGCTGCTGAATGTGTCGTTTGAACATATTTGAATCAAAGAGGTGAATTATCATTTAATTTGAGCATGGAATCACATTTCTGATCTTCGAATATTGAGATGGTTTCATCTATTTATAAATGTGTCAAGTCAAATCTTTGCAGAATTCACATTCATAATGGTACAGTATGTGGAATCTAGGTAGCACTGTATAGCATGTATAGATGTGTTACTTACCTACCTACAGTGGCTTAAGTGAGAAGTGAAAAAGGAAGCTGCTGTGATTTGTCATGGTAGCGGAGCATCTGAGATCCAATTCCTTTGGTGGTCTTGGTGAGATGCAAGGGACGAGACCCAATCCCATGCACACTTCTAAAGAGCCGTTGCCCCTCGACCGTGCTGAGCTTTGCCTATATGGTCTTTGTAGTGATGGTTGCAGTGCTGGCCCTGAGCAGGCCCATGGTGGACAAGGAGAGTGTGGAGTTCGATGGCTACAGCGTGAAGGAGGTCTACTACAAGAAGTCCCTGAACACCAACGAGGTCGAGAACGAGCATTACAAGAAGGTCAACGAGGAGTACTACGAGATGGAGCCCAAGGAGAAGAACCAAGGTCCTACTGCGTTGCCCTATTGGACTGCGGATGATGGAAGCCTGACTGCGTTGCCCTATCAGGCTGAGTATGGAAGCTTGACTGCGTTGCCCTATCAAGCTGGAAAAGAAGAATGTGAAGTGAACCTGACTGCGTTGCCCTATCAGCTTGGCGAGACAGAGGAGCTCTACGGCAAGATCCTGAGTGGATTGAAGAAGTTGAAAGAGAAATTGAGAAGTGAGGTACCGGTACAGAACTCAATGAAGATCCTGTTGACACTTTGCATGCTGATAGCAGTGCTGAGGATGAGAGAGACTGAAGAGCTGGAGGTTACAGAGGCAGCTCTAGTGCAATGGTTGGTGAAGGTTGCTACAGGAGTGCAGCTTGTGAGAAGCGTGTGCTTGGCCAGCAGCCAGAAGAGGAACAGCAGCAGATTGGAGAGAAGGAGATGCCACTTGAGCATGATAGAGAGGAGAAAACATCTACGAGTGTTGATGTTTGTGGCTATGGTGAGTCATGCGAGGTGCATGGACCAGCAAGTGTTCATGGAGAGAATTGCAGAGATGACACAGGCAGCAACCAGAGCAGCTGCAGCAGCAGCACAAGCAAGTGACAGGTTGCAGGCGAGGAGCAGTGCTAGTGGTGGTTTGGAGACTGCTAGCAAAGTGTTGAAGAGTCCAGAAACATTTATATAGTGGTGACAACCCATTAGATTTCCTGGCATGGAAGACAAGCTTTGAGACGTGGCTTGGATTTGCAGATGAGAAGTACAGTGACTTGTTGGAGAAAGTGGAAAAGCTGACGAGGAAACCAGTGATGTCGAGCTACAGCGAGGAGTGGCTAGGAAGTTCTTTGCAATCCTATCATCACATCTACGAGGAAGATGTGGAAGTTTGGTGAGAGCACATTCAAAGGGCTGGTATGACTCGTTGGGTGAGTTTTTGCCCAGTACGAAGCAGAGGTCATTGTCATTGGCCCAGGCATTGAGCCAGTATCCCAATTTCAGTGGGAAACAATCGATGATGGAATCAATCCTACAGTTTGAACAACTTGTCCAGGCCTATGAAACTTCAAGCTCACAGACCTATCCAAAAGATTTGATGGACAGCTACACTGTTGAGGTGTGCACCAACAAAGATAAGAGATCATCTTCAATTATCAGTACGTGAGGATAGCTCATATGCAGATGTGAGAGAAGCTATGCTTAGCTATGAGAGGACCAGAGGATACACCCAAGAACAGATCATGAAGACTTTGACAGCTGACCATTCCGCTGATGCCACAGTTCCTATGGAAGTGGACAGAGTCAAAGGAGATGGCGAAGGAGGAAAGGGTGATCATGGTAAAGGAAAAGACAAAGGTCGTGGCAAAGGTTGATGGAACAATGTTTGGAGTTTTGGCCGTGGTCGTGGTAAAGGACGTGGACGTGGATTCAAAGGAGGTGCCAAGAAAGGTAAGAGCACAGACAAGAGTAAAGGAAAAGGAAAAGACAAAGGACACAAAGGAGGAAAGTCTAAAGGAAAGAACAAAGGAGGATGTTTCAACTGTGGTGATCCTAATCACTTCAGCAGAGATTGTCCCAGAGGTCGTAGCTGGCAAGGAGGAGTGAACCAAGTTGAACAAGAGCAGTTTGGAGACCAGCAACAACAACCTGTTCAACCACAACAAGAGTTTGGTGAAGTTTTGCATGAGAGATGAGGATAGGAAGAACAATGAGAAGGTGTCAACAACACTTTACGTGGACAGTTCAAGTGCAAAAGCTTTGATGTTGCGCAGAGGATGTGGAAGGCTCCAACACTTAGATATCAGGTATTTGTGGTTACAAAGCATGGTGAGACAGCAGTTGGTTTTTATCAGCAAAGTTGGAACAAAGAACAACCCAGCAGATATCTACACAAAACCGTTAATTCTCAACAGGAGACAGTACTTGCGACGAGTCTTTTAGGCATGTCGAATGGCGTCGAGAAGGTAGAGATTCCGGACGAGTACGTGGTTAGGGATATCTACGGTGAGAAAGATATGAAGAGAGCACTTTTGGTCTTGGTTGGACTACAAGGTCTACAAGGTGGAAGAGCACAAGGACCAGGAGACAGTCGAGACGGAGAAGAACTTGGAACTACGTCGTGGAGTATGTCAACGTGGACTATGATGGTTTGGTTAATTGGTTTTGCAGCTATGGTGGCAACTATGGCTTGGAGCAGAAGAAACCGAGGACCTGAACGTGAAGGAGAAGACGGAGACCGACGTGAACGAGAAGCGCTACTTGAGGAAGGTGGTGAAGAGGCTATGGTTGAGGACGACACCGAAGTGGAAGAAGAAGACTTTGTGGTGAAACAGGAAGGCAACGTCGTGCGCGATACCTACAAAGCAGTTTGTCAGAATGCAGTGACCCAGAAGAGTGGCAACAACTACATCATTTTCAAGAAGAGGAAAGTGATGAGGACAAACCACCAGAACGAGGACTACCATCTGGATCTACACACTTGAATCCAGAAGAAGTTGCAAACAGTGAGGTAAGCGCGGAACTGGGGATTAGTTGTATGAATGATACACTTCATTCAATCTTGACAATCATGGCACAGTTCATGGTGATGCCATGGTACCAGAGGAATGCAAGTAGAAGGAAGACCGAGATGATGTTGGCAACAATGGAGAGGATGAGACAACTCTTGATACTCAACAAGACGGACAGCTACTTGGCAAGAAGGATCTTGAGGACTATGTCAGTTGGAACAAACATGCATGAGCAGACAGACATGGTGAAGGATCTATTTGCGCTACTTGATAGACGAGTTGGAGCACCAGAGGAACCATTTATGGATTCGGAAGATGCTATGGCGTGGTGCTTGGGAAACTTTCCAAGATTCAACAATTTCCTGAGTGATGCACAGTCTGTGTTTTCACTGATGGATGATGACAGTGATGGAGATGAACCTAAAGGTGGTGGAAAAGGTTCCAAAGGAAAGAAAGGTTCAAAAGGAGACAAAGGTTCTAAAGGAGACAAAGGGAAGAAAGGAAAGAAAGGTACAACAGAAACCTTGACAACGTTATCCCCTTTCAGTGCTTTTCCAGAAGTGAGAATTGATGGATCAACAGTGAGTTTCAATCCAGGAGGTGAACTATATCCTGGTGGTGAAGGACTACATGCTGGAGAAGGAGAACATGCTGAAGAAGGAGAACATGCTGGAGAAGGAGAAAGCGCTGGAGAAGATGTACGTGATGGTAGAGCTGGATATGGGGAAGGTGGCAGATACACTGAAGAAGCTGTATATGCTGAAGGAGCTAGACGACAAGGAGAAGGTATTGAAGATGGCAGTGTCTATGAAGATGCTGAAGAAGAACAAGCACAAGAAGAGGATGAAGAAGAAGATGGAGGAGAAGTCGACCCACTATACCGTGGAAAGAAGGATGATGATGATACCCAAGATCCTGATGTTGAGGATGAGTATGAACGACGCCTGAAAGGACAAAGCTCAGGTAACAGTGGTGAAAGAAGGACACGAAGGAAGATTGAATCTACACCAACTACAGGTGGAGAGAAAGTTGCTGATGGTGAAATGTGCAAGGTGAATTATGACATGGTGGTTACTGCGAGGGGAGCTACAAGCAGTGGAGCACTATGATTTTAGAGGAGCCTGTGGAGTGTCTACAGGAGTTGCGCCTGGCACGAGAGTCAGCACTAGAAGCAATTAGCAACAGAATCTACGAAGAAGAGATGCGTGGAACTGATGTTAGTGAATTGCAAGACCTGCTAGACCAAATCACCTTACTTTGAAAGAGTCAGGTGTGTTAGCAGAGTTTGGTTGGATTTGACTCAACGCCGTCATATCCAAAGGCAGGGTGTCAGAGTTGAGTGCAGTTACCCATGACCCCTAGGTAGCACTGTATAGCATGTATAGATGTGTTACTTACCTACCTACAGTGGCTTAAGTGAGAAGTGAAAAAGGAAGCTGCTGTGATTTGTCAGAATCAGATTTGGATGATTTTCAACATGCAACGTCCATATTGTTTTGTTTGTTTTTCCTTCCTGAGAACATGCACCGATTCACCGATGGTTTTTTTCAATGAATTTTATGAGGTTTCAGTGTTTGTTTTGCTTCCCATAGCCATTTGGGGTCTGTGCTATTTCATGTGGTTCGTTTTCTTGTTTGGCTGTTTGGCTACGAATGTGCTGGTCCTGATGATGTGTTTGAATGTAGTTTGTTAAAGTATACCGAAGAATCGGAAGAACGTATACAGATATGTAATTCGGACTGACGTCTGCTCACACCATCACGAAGAAAAACCAGACACCATGCCAGGATTGAACAGTATGATTCGATAAAGACCGGTTCGAACCAGACTCAAAGAAGCATATGTTTGATTATTTTTGTATATCTGGGACTTGCTCGTTGTACCTCAGTGAATTTGTACAGAATGGTTCTCAAGTTCTCATTTTGTGTATTTTTTTCTCAGCTTTCCAGTCTCTTTCACTGCCATGTCGCTCTTCCAAGCTGGCAGTTCTGATCGTATGAAGTTGTTCACGGAGTGCACGATGATCAGTCGGATCTTGGTTTCACAGCTGTTTGCAGGTCGCTTTCCGTTGAGCCATGAAGAGCTGTAATCTCTGATGATCGTAGGGACTTCGGAAGCTATGGTGAGTCTGGGGAGTCTAGGATCCTTCCTGAGAACGTCTAGACGATCCAGATGTTTTGATTGCACAGTGCATAAGTGCGAAACATGAAATTACTTGCCTTGCCTTGCCTTGTTGCAGTCCATACAGAAACCCTACGTTGTGACCCAGAAAAGTCATGCAACGGGGTCCTTCCACGGCTGCCATTGTGAATTTCATTGAATTTCCCACATAAGTCAATGCCTATGCAAGGTTTTTCCCTCACTTTCCAATAGTCAAAGCGTTGCCCTGGCGCAAAAACTGAGGTTGTGTAGTTTCAGGTGAGGAACATTAGTCAGACGCGTTTTTGCTCATTAAAGGCGTTCTCCAATCGTGGATTGTTTGGAAAAGAATCATCGTTCCTAGGACGCTGCCATGATTTTAGACTTGGCACCTCAGTAAGCAATTGTGTGACTTCAGTTAAACTGCTAAATTCTGTCCAAAAAAGATGATTTTGGCACGGATGAAAAGTAATGCCACAACAAGTGGCTCATTCCACAACTGTCGTTGCTCCATGAAATCTCTCAGAAAAGGGCCTGCAGCGAATTTCCAGCCGGCTCGACGCCGCAGGTTGAAATTCTGAATCTCTCCCCCTTCTGCCAAAGAAAATCTCATTTTGGTTGTCGCTTTAGTGAATCCATGGCCAACCCCACTAGGTATGTTTGCAGTCTCACATTAGAGACGTTTGTCTGAAAAGTGCCAGTAAGGAATTTCAGCTCATTGTATCATAGGCAAAGCATTCTTCATGTGCCAATTCAAATCGAGGTGTGGAAAAAGTCATGTTCTCAGGGCCCTGCCGTATCTCAAATCAATGAGGCGTTAGTTGCAGATGGTCTTTGCTTTGCTCATAGGAAGCTGTCTCATTTGATGTGCTAGCTGCCCGAAAAGGTATCTCCCAGACCATACCTGTGCATGCACTATAGATGCTCCTGGACGAATGGCACTTGCGACGATGTGCCCCTTTTGGTCCGAACCTCCTTCTTGCGGAACATGACTGTACCTTAGAAGGGCTCTTGTTGAAAATTCTGAATCTCATCTCAAAACGTTGGCAAAAGACTATATGTATTTTCGATCCTCCATCCCTTGGATTGTTTGAAAAAAAAACACTCGGTCAGGAGATTCCTTCCTTCATCTCGCAAACATAAAAGTTGCACCACTTGGAACCTGGTTCTGATCAGGCTTGTGGGCAAAGTTTTGCTGGTCCCCCGAGAAGAGACTGAGAGAACGGAACTAGACTCATTGCCAGGGTTTGCTGAAACTGCTTCAGCCACCAAGTGCAACTTTTTAATACTCGGATTTCGGTGCAGTTGAGATGCAGGCAGCTTTTTGTGCATTCTTTCAATTTTAACATCCTCGCATTGCATATGGAAAAGCTCTTACGGAAAAGACAGCCGGTATGAATGACTCCTCAAGTCTTGTAGGCGGTTCTATTTTTCCATTCCTGTGGCGGTATGCTGTTGCCGTGTTGGGGCACTGGTCGGTTCATTTCAGGTATGAGTGTTTTTGAAGCAAGACTGTTTGACAAGTACCTTGTATCATCCAAAGTTCGCATGAGCGACACTCCCAAATTTCAGTTACCTTCGTCACCTTCACTCATCTTGAAAGGGTTTTTGATTCTGGGATCAGGATGCAAGGATGATGCCTTGTACTTGTACAATGTTCAGGTGTCCATCAGCAGTTCCTGGCAGATCAGTGGTCAGTGCAAGCAATCTGGATCGCTAATAAAAGGGCATGCAAAATCATGGAAAATTTGTGTAAGTCTGCTTAAATGATGCGTACGTGGCAGCGTAAGCAATTCCTTAGGAGCTTGCCAGATGAAAGACCTTTTGGACACCGCTCACCTGGAGTTGCACTGCTTTGAGTTGAAGCACAAGCAACTAAACCGTCAGTTGCGTTTTTCCATTCCTGCGGGAGCAGTACCCTGTTGCCGTGTTGTTGGGGCACTGGTCGGTTCATTTTCAGGTAGAGGCTGTTGGTGTTGCGACGGACCGTCAGCTGTGCAGGTCAATCCCCTGCCGGTGCGGTGCTGTGTGCCAGAACATCCTTCCAACCGCACACTGTAGCGATAAGGCTCTTGCCATTGGAACAAATATATACAGTATGATACAGTTACAGTACTTGTGGTGTTGACTTTCTTGCCATGAGAATGCCGTTGCTTTGCAAAGAAGCCTGAGATGGATGGGATGGACACCATTGGTGAAATGGTGAGATCGATCCCTTCACAAATCTTGCAGGGTTCATTCCACAAGGCATCCAATCGGCAGTGATCTCCATCAAGCCAGCCCGAACTGATGTTTGTCACCTGGAGTTGCACTGCTTTGAGTCGAAGCACAAGCAACTAAAAGGAAACTAAAATGTCAGTTGTGTTTTTGCATTCCTATTGGAGCTTGCTGTTTGCCGTGTAGTTGGGGCACTGGTGCATGGGTTCATTTCAGGCATGAGCGGTGGGGTTGCAGCGTGGTGACTCCTTTGAGAAAGGCTACCCAGCTATGCTCACTGTTTCAGCAAATTTGAAACGCGCGATTCGACGAATGCCTCCTTGTATCATCCAAATTTCGAGCGAGCAACACTCCCAAACTTCAAGCTCCTTGAATCATCCTAAAAGGGTGTTGATTCCCCAAGATGCAATTGACCGAATGATGCCTTGCACCATGTCCAGGTGTCCATCAGCAGTTCCTGGCAGATCAGTGGTCAGTGCAAACAATCTAGATCCCGAGGTGAAAGCGCATTGAAAACTAGATCTTTTGGAAGAGTCTTCAACACTAGCAAAGTGTATTTGTGAGATATGAATCATATCATATTATGTATCCATCATCACCTTGACGTGGCGAGACAGCTGCATCAAGAGATGGCAATTTTCGACGAGTACCTTGTATCATCCAAAGTTCGAATGAGCAACACTCGCCAAAGAGGGAGAAGTGTGACTTCGAGCATTCCATTCATTTCATTTGATAGAAACCCCAGTCATGACATGTCATGACGTCACCCTTCCCAGCATCCGAAGATGAACCCGCACCTGAAGACTGCGCAGGGTTCCAGACTGAGGCATTTTCAGTGTGAAAAGGCTCCACTGAAGACCAAAATGTTTGCCATGAAAACAGGTGTCTTGAAATCACCTCCCTGTTGCTCATCTCCACTTCGTATTCCCAAGGTTCAAAGACCCTCCAAGACCTCGTCTGCTCGGCTTAAATGGCGCTAGGACATTAGGCTCAAAGTGGGAGATCTCCAAACTTGATTTTCTTTCTGAACTTCTCAGCTTGATTCTGTGTGCACCACATCTTCGTGTCTCAGCTCCTACAGTGACATGTGCAGCTTTCAATACCCTTGTTGATTGAACGCTTTCATGGGTGAGAATTATGTAAAACACTGCTCAAAACTGTCTCTGGCGACGGGACCCCTTCACAAGCCATTCCCCCCTTCAAAAATTGTAAAACTGTGGCCTGTGACGGGACCGCTTCAAATTATGTATCGCTACTGAGAAATGTAGCGATTTTTGATGATGGCACAGATAGCCATAGCCGAAGGCGCCCTAGTTTCGGAGAGGTAAGCCAGCTTCCCTTTCCTCCCGCTATCTGTATATAATATGCTTCTTGACTGTGCTGACCAAGCAGATCCGTCCAGAAGCAGATCTCCACTTCCGAGTTCGAGTCCAAAATTGTCAGGTCCCAAACTGAGGCTTCAGATGTTTCTAGTAACATGTGCTTGCCAGGCAGTGCATTCAGTGCCGTAGCGATGCAAGGATTATATAAAATTCATGTTTCTTTAGCTAAGGGACCTCATACCAACATGTCTCAAACGTCCAGTATCTGAGTCCGGCAATGCCAGTAGCGTCTTTTCTTGATGTTGAAGTGATTGCGACTGTGCTGACCAAGCAGATCCATCCAGAAGCAGATCTCCACTTCCGAGTTGGAGTCCAAAATTCTCAGCTTGCACTCTCTCGAAGGTTTCAACATGTTTCAAGTAACATGTGCTTGCCAGGCATTGCAGTCAATGCCGTAGCGGTGCAAGTATCATTTAAACTTCATGTCTCTTTAGCTAAGGCACCTCATACCAACATGTCTCAAACGTCCTGTATCTGAGTCCGGCAATGCCAGTAGTGTCTGTTCATGATGTGAAGTGATTTCGAGCTCATGGTGGACCAACATTATCCTCTTGCCAGGAGTGTAATAGAGTTTGAGTCGAGGTTGTTCTCGTTGGTGCAATTGCAAGCAGCAAGACGAGCGTTTGAAGTTCCTTTCATCTTCCCAACAACTGGTACTGGACATGTTCTGTGCTATCCTTGCTGCCTGGTGCCAAATAGCAGGTTTGTGCAGGGCTTCATGCCTGAATACCCAAGCGTTGTCATTTAGCATGTCACCGTCAAGTTAAACGGATTTTGAAAGCAATGCCTGCAATGCTGTACATGTATGTACATGTATGTACATGTGTCTTCGGTTGTGACTCTGCTTTTGTGCCTATGCAAAACGTGATCGCAAGTGGATGAAGTTGACAGAAAGAATGGCTTTTCCCCATCGGGAAGCAGGTTTTGGTGTCTTTCTTGGTCGGGAATTTTAGTTTTTCTCAAAGCTGAATCCATCAAGTTGATGAATTTTTCAAGGATTTCCTTTTGTGATACCAGTAATTCAAAGCCACCATCCAAAGCCCCATGTCATCGCTTCGCTCTTCCCACCACCGGAAGACCCTGGAGTGCTCGTGGCATGAAGATGCCTAATTGCCTTGCTGGTGCCTTGAACATGTGCCAGCAAATCTGAAACAGCGAAGTGGTAGGCTTTTGAAGGATTCCTGTGTTTCCTAAGATCATCCCTGCCTTGCTGTTCACCCTTTTGTTCCCAGTGTTCCAGACTGAGGCATTTTCAGTGTGAAAAGGCTCCACTGGTTTGGTCAATCTGCTATTTGCTTGCTGACCAATTCAAGCATCATCTTTGCACTCAGCAAATTTGAAAAGGCCAAGTGAAAGGCCTTCGAAAGCCATTGTTGTCTTCAAATCGAGCAAGAAGACCAAAATGTTTGCCATGAAAACAGGTGTCTTGAAATCACCTCCCTGTTGCTCATCTCCACTTTGTATTCCCAAGGTTCAAAGACCCTCCAAGACCTCGTTTGCTCGGCTTACATGGCACTAGGACATTAGGCTCGCACGAACTGAGCGGTAATTTTCAGTTGTGTGTTTGTTTCTGTGTCAAGCAGCTGATTTTCAGTCTGGAGATTTCAGCTTGATTCTGTGTGCACCACTGTTTTGTGTCTCAGCTCCTAAAGTGACATGTGCTGCTTTCAAGACCCTTGTTGATTGAAGGCTTTCATGGGTGACAATTATGCAAAAGCATTGCTCAAAACTGTCTCTGGCGACGGGACCCCATCACAAACGATCCATCGCAATTGACAACATGGGTCTTGACTGTGTCCAACATACACCCTGGAACAATTTAGGAAGGAAATCCTTTCATATTGGTATTTTGGGTGACCTGGGGTAAGTTGCAGAGGTCCTGTTGGAATTTTCCTAGACTCGGCGGAGTTATTCACTGTGGATGCAGAACTGGTGCAGGTGGAGTCCTCTGCTGCTCCTGCACCAAGGTCTCAGGATGCAAAGTTAAATCTGCCCAATTTCGCGGACCAAGCAGATCCATCCAGAAGCAGATCTCCACTTCCGAGTTCGAGTCCAAAATTCTCAGCTTGCAAACTGAGGTTTGAACATGTTTCAAGTAACATGTGCCTGCCAGGCATTGCATTCAATGCCGGAGCGATGCAAGTATTATATAAAATTCATGTTTCTTCCGCAAGGCACCTCATACCAACATGTCTCAAACGTCCAGTATCTGAGTCCGGCAGTGCCAGTAGCGTCTTTTCTTGATGTTGAAGTGATTGCGACTGTGTTGACCAAGCAGATCCGTCCAGAAGCAGATCTCCACTTCCGAGTTCGAGTCCAAAGCTCTCAGGTCCCAAACTGAGGCTTCAGATGTTTCAAGTAACATGTGCTTGCCAGGCATTGCATTCAGTGCCGTAGCGATGCCAGTATCATTTAAAGTTCATGTCTCTTTAGCTAAGGCACCTCATACCAACATGTCTCAAACGTCCTGTATCTGAGCCCGGCAATGCCAGTAGTGTTTGTTCATGATGTTGAAGTGATTTCGAGCTCATGGTGGACCAGCATCATCCTTTGCCACGAGTGTAATAGAGTTTGAGTCGAAGTCATTCTCATTGGTGCAATTTGCAAGCAGCAAACAACTGGTACTGGACATGTTCTGTGCTATCCTTGCCTGGTGCCAAATGCAAATGGCAAGTTTGTGCATGGCTTCATGCCTGAATACCCAAGCGTTGTCATTTTAGCATGTCACCGTCAAGTTAAGCAAATTTCATAGGAAGACCCTGGAGTGCTCGTGGCATGAAGATGCCTAATTGCCTTGCTTGTGCCTTGAACATGTGCCAGCAAATCTGAAACAGCGAAGTGGTAGGCTTTCCAAGCGTTCCTGTGTTTTCTTCAAACTGAAAGCCTAAGATCATCCCTGCCTTGCTGTTCACCCTTTTGTTCCCAGTGTTCCAGAACCAATTCTTGTGCCATCTCTCCATAAGTCAATTGACTAGCCTGTTTGTAGAATCTTGGCCTGAGTGCACGCAGTCCCCAAGGAGGCCCACTCATTTGATCAAGTGAGAACTCAGAGGCGGAGCCATATGTTGGAAGAGATGGAGCCGGAAAGGCCTTTAGTTTGAAGCTGCCTTCTAGTCACCTGAATGGCAACATCTCATACTGGGAGGCTGGAAATGTTTCGTTGGTCCAGGTCAAATCTGGAGATGGACTTCTTTTGCCGTCCACTTGCAAGAAAGCCAACGCATCTCACCAATCAGGAAACAGAAGGTGAAGCACCCCGTGGATCTACACGTATACAATTCTATAGTTACATGTAAGTATGGCCAACACAAGATGATCATATGGCAGTTTTCGCATATTGTGCAAGCAGTTCTGGTGATGGCCAAGTGAACTATCGCAGATTGCATGACCAGCAGTTGACTCTGGGTCAATTTGTCCTGCTCCCAATGCAAACATGAAAGTGAAATACTCTCAAGATGTTTCAAATGTCCACCATGCTTGTGTCGCAGCCTATCCAATTCAATGCGATGCAAGCCTGTAGCAGCCGTTTTGACAGACGTTGGCGGGATTGCGTTCCGTCGACTCGCAGTCTTTTTTTTGCCACCTGTCACTAGTTGAAGATCAAGAGTTTTTGGGGAAACCATAATCTCTGTCATATTTGCCGGGGAGTGAAGTCCTGAAAGATTGACATCTCATTCAGTGCAGTCAAACAGACACTGTACTGCAGCAAACTCCACCATGCCAAAATTGACGTTGCAGTAGCCCCCTCAAAAGAAGATGCATTTCAACTGTGGCCGTGTGAAATGCAATTTCTGCGAGTTTTGCATCAATTTTGGTTCATCGGCATGGTCCTGAAAACTCCGAAGCCGTTCGGCATGGTCGAAGAGGTGAGCCTGGAACCTGAAGCGCCTTTGGTTTGAAGCAGTTTTCGTATCAACCTGACGGAGATGAACTTCGAATGATGCCTGCTGGCAAGAGCACAGGCCAGCACCTATGGGTGAGACAGAAAATGCCAATACATGGCACATGTGACGGAAACAGGATGGGAAGCACCCCTTGGACAAGGCAAGTAGAGCCAACCATGAACTATCGAATCGCGATTGGTCCATCTTGTTATGAAGTATTGCAAAGTGCAGCACCAGCAGTTCACACTTGGCCAACTTGTTCTGCTTCCAATGCAAGGATGAAAGTGACCTGTTTTCGAGATGTTTCGAATACCCGGCACATGCTCGTCACATCACAGAAGAATCACAGCGATGAATGTTTGTGACAGCCGTTTTGACAAACTTTGGCATGGTGCCAAATCGTCTCACAGCCTTTTTTCAATTTCCAGCTGCGGCGCAATCAGGTGCAAGAATGGGCTTCCTCAGTCATATTTGTCTTGCTTTCAGAACTTGTACCTGACCTTTGGCGCAAAGGCAGAGTCCAATGTCGCTTATTCATTCGAAGATTGCTGCAAGAAACTTGATATCCAGAAAGGTGGAGGCCCAAAGGGGTCGCCAACAATTGTAAAAACATGTAAAAACAATGCGTTGAGGAGTGCTAGCAGCAAATTTAGAAGCCTTTGTGTTAACATGACGCTACCCTGGTGGAAGAAGTGACATTCCTGCCATGTTGATTGCAGGGCAGGGTTAGCAACCCTCGCTTGGGAGCACTGCAGGAGAATGTGGCGAAGGTGAAAAGAATGCTGCTCCTGCCTCTTGCTGCTGAATATATTAGTTGAATAAAGGAGGTGAATCATTTGAGCATGGAATCAAATGTCTGATCTCTGAACATTGAGATGGTTTCATTTCTTCTATTTACTGTAGGTGTGTCGAGTCAAATCTTTGCAGAATTGCGATGAATAGTGGGATACACAATGGTACAGTATGTGGAATCAGATTTGGATGATTTCAGCATGCAACGTCCAGATTTTTTTGTATGTTTTCCTTCCGGAGAACATGCACAGATGGGTGTTTTTTGATGAATTTCATGAGGTTTGGATGTTTGTGTTTTGCTTCCCATAGCCATTTGGGGTCTGTGCTAGAGTCATATATTTTTATTTGGCAGTTTGGCTACACATGTGCGCATCGTGATAATGACTTGTTGGAATGTGTATATATAATATATATTTGTATTAAATTGTTTAAGTATGTTAAACGTACACAGTGCTTGTGTAGAGTTGTAAAGAATAGTTTTCAATTTCCGTCACATTTTTCTCCGCTCTCCATCGAAACCTTTGCCATGTCTCTCTTCCAAGCTGGCAGTTCTGATCGTATGAAGTTGTCCACGGAGTGCGCGATGATCAGTCAGATCTTGGTTTCGCGCTTTTTTGCAGGTCGCTTTCCGTTGAGCCATGAAGAGCTGTAATCTCTGACGAAGGAAGCTACTGTGAGTCTATAGGGAGTGTAGGACCCGTCCTGAGAACACTTAGGTGAGGAACAGTGGGCAGATGTGCTTTTGCCAATGCTCGGCCTCCCAGATAAGACGTGAGAAGTTCTACAATGGCACCTGGATTGCGGACCTTTCATGAACGATGGCATCAAATCATGCGCACTTTTTGGGGCGTTGGCGAAAGGGTCTCAATTTTGGATCTCCAATCGTGGATTGTTTGTAAAAATATTATCGTTCCTCGGAGGCTGCCACGAATTTAGACTTGGCCCCTCAGAAAGTAATTGTCTGACTTCAGTTAAACTGCTGAATTCTGTTGAATATAAAATGATTTCGGCACGCTGAAAAGTAATGCCAGGACAATTGATTCATGCCGCAGCTGTCGTTGCTCCATGAAAATTTCTCAGACAAGGGCATGCAACAAATTTCCAGCTCACTCCACAATAGGCAAAGCATTGTCCCTGTGCCAAAGAAAAACTCAGTTGTGTAGCTTTAAGTGTGAAGAACCGTTAGTCAGTCATCTGAGCGTCTGTCCAGTTTCATCCCTTGTGCTTTGCATGTCCCGATTTGTGGAGGCAACATCCAACAGATGGAATCGTGGCACCTTAAACCCAAGCCTCCTCTTTCCTGTGGCGAAAGATTGTACGTTGAAGAAGGGCCGCATGTTCAAATTCTGAATCTCCCCGATCATCGTGAGTCTATCCAGAATAGGTCTTTGGGCACTTTTGATACCAAGGGTCTATTGAGGATTCCATGGACCCATTCAGGAATGGCTTTGCAGCAGGTGACATGGCAATGGCACGGCAGCTATACTGATGCCAAGAGCAACGCGTTTAATTCGTCTCACAGATCTGAAACCGCCAGCTTTCTGTTCATTTCTCAGGAAAGTTCTGATCTTCCCCAAATTGGTGTGTTTCAAAATGTGATTGCTGGCCTCTTGGGTTCAACTGAACCGAATATCCAATTCAAAATGGATTTCCACCAGCCTCTTTGACAAAAAGGACTGTGGGATTCTGCTGTAAATGAAAAGATATCAGATATCCTGCATAAACCGTCTGAATGAAAAGATATCTGAAGAATACCAGTGGACAAACCGTGCAATGGCTCATTCCGCAGCTGTCGTTGCTCCATGAAATTTCTGAGACATGGGCCTGCAATGAATTTTTACCTTACTCGACGCCGCATGTTGAACGTCTGAATCTCATTTCCCTGTGTTAAAGAACATAGAGTCTTTGGTTTCATCGCGCCTTCCCACCTTTTGCTAGGCTCTTCAGTGAATCCATGGCCAACCCCACTAGGTATGTTTCAGTTTCCAGTCTCACCTGAGAGAGGTTTGTAAGGAGTTTCCAGCTCACTGTATCATAGGTAAAGCATTCTTCATGTGCCAAAAACATCAAAGGGGTGAAAAAGTCATGTTCTCAGGGCCTTACGGTATGTTAAGGCAATGAAGCGTAAGTTGCACTGTGCATGTCTTTGCTTTGCTCATAGGAAGCTGTCTCATTTGAGGTGCTAGCTGCCTTAGCTACAAAGGGTCCAGGATGCCTGGCCCTCCCAGACCATACCTGGACATGTCTAGGTTGCTATTGCATGCAATGTAGCTGCTCGACCATGTACCCCTTTTGGGTCGAACCTTGTTCTTGCGGAACATGATTGCACCTCAGAAGGGCTCTTGGTAACGTTGAAAATTCTAAATCTATTAAATCTCATCTCAGAACGTTGGCAAAAGGCTATCTATTTTCGATCTTTCATCCCTGTGATTGTTTGGAAGAAGCATGAAAAAGCCCTGGGTCCGGAAATTCCTTCCTTCATATAGCAAACATATAAGTTGCAACTGGAACCTGGTCCTGATCAGGGTTTGCTGAAACTGCTTCAGCCACCAAGTGCAACTTGAAGTCTACAGCAACTCATTTGTTTACCCTTTGCAAGACTCGAACTTCGGCGTCGTTCAGATTTGCCCAAGACAAGTTCACAGTTCCACTGTTCTATGCTGCTTCAAAGCGGTATTGCATATGGAAAAGAAAAGGTAAGATCACCTTTTGTGCACCCAAGTCCTTGAGTTGGTTGTGTTTTTCCATTCCTTTGAGGGCTTGCTGTGGCTGTGTTGTTGGGGCACTGGTAGGTTCACCAAAGGTATGAGTGTTTTTGAAGCGAAGCAAGTGCATCAGGAGATGGGCATGTTCCAAAACCTCCCTTTTTAGTTGAAGGAGTTGTGTCATAAGAGGCTTGGGTAAGCGAAATCCTGAGTTGCGTAAGCTTGCTTAAGCCGATGCGCAGGGGGAATTAACAAATGCCCCGAGCAAGCAAAAGCTGCAGTGGTGTAAGCGGTGCATAAGCAGACGTGTAAGCAGTCTCATATGACATAGGCATCCCTGCAACTACTAAGGGTATGGAATGCGGGCTCCTCCGGGGCCGCCGGGTTCAAGGTCTAAAATGGTACAACGATCATTGTAGACCCTGCCTGGCTATGATTGTAGACCTTTTTGTCTTACCGGGACTTTGTTTCCAGAGCCTGTCAACATTTTACTGCAGATTCCATTGTAGGCCTTTGAAACACTTTGGTTTATCAGTGTCACATCAAACCAGGAAATTGTGGCCTTTGTGTGTGTGTGTGGAACACAAACAAACAAGGATGAAATGAACTGTATGATCAAAGTATGGCCTTTGGCGTGAGCATGCTCAGTGAAGGTTGCAAAAACTGCAGTACTTTGATTTCAGACCCCTTTCTACCAAACAGTGCTCCGAGAACACTGTAAGGCCAAAACCATTTTGTTTTCACATCAGAATCCACCCATGCCTAATTTGTTGACAACATACGTACACCACCATTCTAGACGGGTTGCCGGGACCCTGAGGGAGGGTGTAATATGATTTGAAAGCTTTCCAGAACTCCATTGACGTTTTGGTACACGCTCAGATACGAGTACCTCCTATCATCCAAAGTTCCAATGAGCAACACTCCCAAAATTTCCGTCACTTTCTTCACCTTCACCCATCCTGAAAGGGTCTTGATTCTGGGAGGATGCAACGATGATGCCTTGTACCATGGGGGGCCATCGTCAGTCCCTGGCAGACAAGTGGTCAGTGCAAACAATCGGGGATGGAAAAAATGAACAGAGGCAGGGATCTTTTGGAAGGGTCTTCAACACCTGGCAAAGGGTATTTACATGATATCTATTATATATCCATCATCACCTTGAAGTGCATTTTTGATTCCGCGGTCAGAATGCATGGCTGCCTTTCGCATGACTTTGCGAAAGCAATGCAGGAACGCAGGACACGGAAAACGGTTCGATTAAACGGCTTCTAGTGTGCAGCACGACCCATCACGAACGATCAGGATGCATCCTTGTGCAAATGTTAAGTTTCCCTTCTCCCTCCATTTACACGACGTGGGATGAACCATGACACATCAGGATGCATCACTTTTTTGCGACACCTTGGACACATCACTCTGCATCACGCCGCAGCAAGACGCATCACTGAGAATCGTAGAATAGGCTTATTTCTTCGCACACTCGATACCATTACCGTAATGGCTCATGCTCGCACAACACTCAGCCAAGCTAGATGTTCTACTCCCCGTGTTGCTGAGATCAGCTTGAAGCCAAATGTTCAATCACATAGGCTTCTCCTGGCTTTTCTGCTTCTTTCAACGCTCTACCACTATTCTTTCACACGTCATTGGGGCCCCAAAGGCCAAACCAATTCAAGAAAGTTTCTGGCTGGAATGCATTCCGATGACATTGCAAAGTGCCCCTTAGCCAAAAGGTATGTGAGCCACTACATTTATTTATAACGATGAAAAGTAATTTCGCATGTCGGCAGGTTTTGCAGGAATGTGTAGTTTTGCTGGCAAAACGAGATCAAAACAAGGTGGGGTGTGTAGTTTTGCTGGGTGCGGGGTCCTCCGTGCTTTGCCTACCTTTGGTCATATACTAAACGATTGGCGCCGCTCATGTAAAACTGGCCAAACCAATCAAGGTAGGTTTCTGCCTACCTTTGGTCACATAGTAAATAAAGGCTGCCAGTCATGTAAAACAGGCCAAACCAATTCAAGTAGGTTTCTTGCTGGAACGCATTCCGTTGACATTGCAGAGTACTCGATGCCAAGAGGTATGTCAAACAATATGCAACAGCGCTCTTTAAAGCAACAACTTTTTGTTTGAAGGGACTGCGCATCAGACCCTTTGAATCTCGGTCGGCCAAAGAGGGAGAGATGTGATTCTGAGCATTCCATTGATTTCATTTGATAGAAACCCCAGTCATGACGTCACTCTTCCCACCATCCGAAGATGAACCAGCACTTGAAGACTGCGCAGGATTCCAGAATGAGGCATTTTCAGTGTCAAAATGCTCCACTAGTTTGGTCAAGCCGCTATTTGCCAGCCGGCCAATCCAAGCATCATCTTTGCACTCTGCGAATTCAAAAGGGCCCAGTGAAAGGCCTTCGAAAGCCATTGTTGTCTTCAAATCGAGCAAGAAGACCAAAATGTTTGCCATGAAAACAGGTGTCTTGAAATCACCTCCCTGTTGCTCATCTCCACTTCATATTCCCAAGGTTCTAAGAACTCCAAGACCTCGTTTGCTCGGCTTACATGGCACTAGGACATTAGGCTCGCAAGAACCGAGAGCCACATTTCCGCGCTGCATGGGTTTCGGTTTCAAGCAGCTTCTGACTCAACGTGGGAGATCTCCAAACTTGATTTTCAGTCTGGACATCTCAGCTTGATTCTGAGGGGGCACCAGCCAGCCTCCACCATCAAAGTGACATGTGCAGCTTTCAAAACCCTTGTTGATTGAACGCTTTCACGGGTGAGAATGATGTAAAACATTGCTGAAAATCTCAAACTGTTTCTAGCGACGGGACCCTTTCACAAGCGATGCCCCCTTCAAATTGTAAAACTGTGGCTTGTGGCGGGACCGCTTCAAATTATGTATCACTACTGAGACATGTAGCGAGTTTTGACGGTGGCGCAGCTAGCCGTAGCCCTTGAAAGAAAATGCGAGGGGCCCTAGTTTCGAAGAGGTAAGCCAGCTTCCCTTTCCTCCCGCTATCTGTATATAATATGCGTCTTGACTGTGCTGACCAAGCAGATCCGTCCAGAAGCAGATCTCCACTTCCGAGTTCGAGTCCAAAATTTTCAGGTTCCAAACTGAGGTTTTAAGATGTTTCAAGTAACATGTGCCTGCCAGGCTTTGCGTTCAATGCCGTAGCGGTGCAAGTATTACATAAAGTTCATGTCTCTTTGGCTAAGGCACCTCATACCAACATGTCTCAAAAGTCCAGTATTTGAGTCCGGCCCTGCCATTAGTTGTTTCCTCATGTTGTTGAAGTGATTGCGAGCTCGTGGTGGACCAGCATCATCCTTTGCCACGAGTGTAATAGAGTTTGAGTCGAAGTCATTCTCATTGGTGCAATTTGCAAGCAGCAAAACGTGTGTTTGAAGTTCATTTCATCTTTCCAACAAGTGGTGCTGGACAGGACATGTTCCTTGCTATCCTTGCCTGGTGCCAAATGCAAATTGCAAGTTTGTGCAGGGCTCCATGCCTGAAATACCCAAGCATTGTAGTTTAGCATGTCACCGTCAAGTTAAGCGAATTTCATTAGAAAGTAATGCCTGCAGTGTTGTACATGTGTCTTCGGTTGTGCCTCTGCTTTTTTGCCTATGCCATGCAAAACGCGATCGCAAGTGGATGAAATTGCCAGAAAGAATGGCTTCTCCCCATCAGATAGCGGCGTTTGGCGTCTTTCTTGGTCGGGAAGTTTCTGAATCCTTCAAGTTGATGAAGTTTTCAAGGATTTCTGTTTGTGATACCAGTAGCTCGAAGCCACCATCCAAATGAAGGATGCTCAGGACGAGATGCTTACAACTGTGACGCTTCCCTGTATATATAAGAAATCTGCATACTCCATGACCAGTACGCTTTGTTGGATTCATCAGCTGCGCCAGTTCGTGTGGGGTTTTTAGGGGGGGTCAATGGAAGTGGCCAACTAAAATGCCAACTAAAAGAATGGCCTGTAGTCATCACCAGTCAGGGGCAGGGGCAGACATTCTCAGTGCGAAAAAATGCTCGCATCGAATTTGAAAAGGCCATGTGAAAGGCTTTCCAAAGCCAAGGTTTTCTTGAAACTGAGTAAGAAGACCACGATGTTTGCCCGAAATATATAGATGTTTTGAAATCACCTTTCTGTCGCTCATCTCCACTTTGTATTCCCAAGGTTCTAAGAACTCCAAGGCCTCCTTTGCTTGGCTCATGCTCAGTAGGCACTAGATCACTAGGCTCGCAAGAATGGAGTGGAAATTTTCAGCTCTGCGTGGGTTCTTGTTTCAGGCAGCTTCAGATTCAACGTGGGAGATTTCCAAACTTTCAACCATCCCAAAATTGGCATTGCAGTAGCCCCCTCAAAGGAAGATGCAAACGTCCTCAGAAGGTAAGGTCGCTTTCAACTGTGGCCCTGTGAAATGCAATTTCTGCGAGTTTTGCATCAACATGTGCATCGGCATGGTCCTGAAAACTCCGAAGCGGATCGTTATGGTCTCCAAAAATGAGATGGGTCCTCATGAAATGTTGCCATGCAGGGGTGGAAAACGAGATCATCACATGTGATGTTGTCAAACCTTAAGAACCGAGATTGAAACGAGATCCTCAAGGGCTGACAGAACGAACTTTGGCAGTGAGGACATTGAGTGATTCCTGTTTTGTTGACATAGAAACCGGTGTCGGTTGATGAGGATATGCCTTCTTTTGTATGCGGTTTTCAACATTCATCCCCCTGATCGCCGATGACATCAACCAGTTGTCTTTTTTGAGTCGACGTCGAGGTACAGGGTTCTCCGTGATCTGCATACCTTTGGTCACCCAAATAAAAGCCGCTCATTGGGAAAGATAGGAAAGGTGGCTTGTTCCGTGACTCCTTCAGCCTGCCCACTGAAATGTTTCGTTGCTATATCCCCGTTGTGAGACACCTCCAAAGGTAAAGAGTTGCGTCGTCTTTTACAGGGGCGTACTACTTTTGACACTCCTTGTATTCTACAAGCTGAAGTCCAAATCGCCCTGTTGCCCAGTCTCTTCCCCATTTAGGTGTCCTTGACATCACTTTGTAAGATGAACCGTGGTATTGCTAGTATGCAACATGAGATCAAAAGATTTGGGCGGTCTCCAAAAATGAGATAGGTCCTCATGCGTGTCATTGTGAAATGTCGCCATCCAGGGTTGGAAAACGAGATCATCACATGTGAAATGTTGTCAAACCTTAAGAACCGAGATTGAAATGAGATCCTCAAGGGCTGACAGAACGAACTTTGGCAGTGAGGACATTGAGTGATTCCTGTTTTGTTGACATAGAAACCGGTGTCGGTTGATGAGGATATGCCTTCTTTTGTATGCGGTTTTCAACATTCATCCCCCTGATCGCCGATGACATGAACCAGTTGTCTTTTTTGAGTCGACGTCGAGGTACAGGGTTCTCCGTGATCTGCGTGCCTTTGGTCACCCAAATAAAAGCCGCTCATTGGGAAAGATAGGAAAGGTGGCTTGTTCGGTGACTCCTTCAGCCTGCCCACTGAAATGTTTCGTTGCTATATCCCCGTTGTGAGACACCTCCAAAGGTAAAGAGTTGCGTCGTCTTTTACAGGGGCGTACTACTTTTGACACTCCTTGTATTCTACAAGCTGAAGTCCAAATCGCCCTGTTGCCCAGTCTCTTCCCCATTTAGGTGTCCTTGACATCACTTTGTAAGATGAACCGTGGTATTGCTGGTATGCAACATGAGATAAAAAGATTTGGGAGGTCTCCAAAAATGAGACAGGTCCTCATGCGTGTCGTTGCGAAATGTCGCCATCCAGGGTTGGAAAACGAGATCATCACATGTGAAATGTTCTCAAGCCGTGAGAACCGAGATTGAAACGAGATCCTCAAGGGCTGACAGAACGAACTTTGGCAGTGAGGACATTGAGTGATTCCTGTTTTGTTGACATAGAAACCGGTGTCGGTTGATGAGGAAATGCTTTCTTTTGTATGCGGCTTTCAACATTCATCCCCCTGATCACTGATGTCAGTCTTTTTTGAGTCGACGTCGAGGTACAGGGTTCTCCGTGATCTGCATACCTTTGGTCACCCAAATAAAAGCAGCTCATTGGGAAAGATAGGAAAGGTGGCTTGTTCCGTGACTCCTTCAGCCTGCCCACTGAAATGTTTCGTTGCTATATCCCCGTTGTGAGACACCTCCAAAGGTTAAAGAGTTGCGTCGTCTTTTACAGGGGCGTACTACTTTTGACACTCCTTGTATTCTACAAGCTGAAGTCCAAATCGCCCTGTTGCCCTGTCTCTTCCCCATTTCGGTGTCCTTGACATCACTTTGTAAGATGAACCGTGGAATTGCTGGTATGCAACATGAGATCAAAAGATTTGGGCGGTCTCCAAAAATGAGATAGGTCCTCATGCGTGTCATTGTGAAATGTCGCCATCCAGGGTTGGAAAACGAGATCATCACATGTGAAATGTTGTCAAACCTTAAGAACCGAGATTGAAACGAGATCCTCAAGGGCTGACAGAACGAACTTTGGCAGTGAGGACATTGAGTGATTCCTGTTTTGTTGACATAGAAACCGGTGTCGGTTGATGAGGATATGCCTTCTTTTGTATGCGGTTTTCAACATTCATCCCCCTGATCACGGATGACATCAACCAGTTGTCTTTTTTGAGTCGACGTCGAGGTACAGGGTTCTCCGTGATCTGCATACCTTTGGTCACCCAAATAAAAGCCGCTCATTGGGAAAGATAGGAAAGGTGGCTTGTTCGGTGACTCCTTCGGCCTGCCCACTGAAATGTTTCGTTGCTATATCCCCGTCGTGAGACACCTCCAAAGGTTAAGAGTTGCGTCGTCTTTTACAGGGGCGTACTACTTTTGACACTCCTTGTATTCTACAAGCTGAAGTCCAAATCGCCCTGTTGCCCAGTCTCTTCCCCATTTAGGTGTCCTTGACATCACTTTGTAAGATGAACCGTGCTATTGCTGGTATGCAACATGAGATCAAAAGATTTGAGCGGTCTCCAAAAATGAGACAGGTCCTCATGCGTGTCGTTGCGAAATGTCGCCATCCAGGGTTGGAAAACGAGATCATCACATGTGAAATGTTGTCAAACCTTGAGAACCGAGATTGAAACGAGATCCTCAAGGGCTGACAGAACGAACTTTGGCAGTGAGGACATTGAGTGATTCCTGTTTTGTTGACATAGAAACCGGTGTCGGTTGATGAGGAAATGCTTTCTTTTGTATTCGGTTTTCAACATTGATTCCCCTGGTCGCCGATGACATCAACCAGTTGTCTTTTTTGAGTCGACGTCGAGGTACAGGGTTCTCCGTGATCTGCATACCTTTGGTCACCCAAATAAAAGCCGCTCATTGGGAAAGATAGGAAAGGTGGCTTGTTCGGTGACTCCTTCGGCCTGCCCACTGAAATGTTTCGTTGCTATATCCCCGTCGTGAGACACCTCCAAAGGTTAAGAGTTGCGTCGTCTTTTACAGGGGCGTACTACTTTTGACACTCTTTGTATTCTACAAGCTGAAGTCCAAATCGCCCTGTTGCCCAGTCTCTTCCCCATTTAGGTGTCCTTGACATCACTTTGTAAGATGAACCGTGGTATTGCTGGTATGCAACATGAGATCAAAAGATTTGGGCGGTCTCCAAAAATGAGATAAGTCCTCATGCGTGTCATTGTGAAATGTCGCCATCCAGGGTTGGAAAACGAGATCATCACATGTGAAATGTTGTCAAACCTTGAGAACCGAGATTGAAACGAGATCCTCAAGGGCTGACAGAACGCACTTTGGCAGTGAGGACATTGAAGCCGTTTCGTCAAACTTTGGTGGGATGATGGTCCATCGACTGGCAAGCTTCTTTGCGCCAGCTGTCGCGAATTGAATATCAAGAGTCTTTGTGGGAGCCACAACCTGTCCTGAGACTCCCGTTCTGGAGACCTAAAATGGTTCAGGTTGCACAGTTTGTGCGTCAGAGTCGTTGGTTCAGCACAGACAGCACTTCAGGGTCATGCACGATGTGGGTCTTCGTAAAACTACGCCGAGTCCATCTTCGCATGGTTTCGGAGAGTTGCTCATGGCAATCTATGAACCGTGACGGCCTTAGATCTTCTGTGTGCTTTGCTTAAAGGCCAGGAAGTCGAGCTTTGGGCACCAAGGCCCAACTGTGTTCACCATGACAGCTGTCTTTGCCACAGCCTTTGCAGCCTCACTGTAGGATAGAAAGAAGAGTCTCAGCTTGCTTTTGCATTGAATTGATGGTTGGATAAACTTGACATTTCAAGAGGGACTCGCAGCCTCCGCGTTGGCAACGTCACCACCAAATTGAAGTCCATCTTCCCTGCACCATTGTGTTTCAGCCCGTTTAAGCCCAAGACCTTGGAGTTTTGACACGTTTGAGAAACGTCAACACATCCGGGGCCAGGGAATGCAAGTGGCTTTGCTGAAGGGAGTATTGAAGCTACTAGCAAAGCAAACTCGCTCAAGACATATCCTTAGTATTCCTTAGTTCCGTTCCTATTTGGAAGAATATTGTGTGGTGAGGAGTTCAAGCACAGATGAGCCGTGGCAACCCACTGTGGCTATAATTGTACTGCAGTGCAGTGCCAGTGTTGCATCATTTTGCAGTGCAAGTGTTGCATCATTTTCCGCACGCTATTTGTCGCTTTGGCACTGCGATCAAAGCGTTAGTCGAAAGAAGCACAGAAGCTGCATCTACACAGGCCAGAGAACAGATTTGCCTTCTCAAAACAAGCTCCAGATTGTGTAAGTACAGGAGCCACAGCCAGAACGACTCTGGGAGGTACGAGAATATGAAGTTAATTTGACCAAGCCATATCCCCAAAGGGTAGTTCCGTCAGGAACAGTCTCCTGCCCGGAAGCCAACAGTTTTTCGCAAGACAGTCTCCTGTTGGATATGTTCGATCTCCTATCTAAGATATCTAAGTGGACTGATTTCGGCTCGTTTGGTCACAGGTGCAGAAGTGGCAAGACATCCCTGCATCGTGGCCTGTGGCGGACCATACATCCAGCAGGCTTTCACGCATCCATTGGTCCACTTTTCCGGTCGCTTGCTTCAGACATTTCAGTTTGTGTAAACCGTTGAAGCCGGCGCCATATTCCAAAACTACTTGATGTGAAAACTTAAATCCTCAGTCGATATATGTCACGCTTGCATATCCATTCATTATTACAGTCCTGATCATGTTTTTATGAGCCAAGCGAAACATATTGCAGGATCTGTCGCTGGGCCGCCGCAAGTTGCTGTGCAATCAAGCGACATGCTTGTGTACTTGGATTTCACACAGTATTACAGGTCTTTGCTAATGTCTTTCTGTTGGCCCAAGACTACTCCAATTGCGGCACCAATTAAATCATTTGCTCTCAAAACCACATGAGCAATAGTTTTTGCTGTATTATGCATTCTGAAGCTCAATGCAGAAACGCCTCTCGGTTCATTGAATGATATGGGGCATTCAACTTTGGCAGACTTACTGATATACTGTAGAATGTGCCGTGGGGAGATCCATTATGATCCATTCGCCTCCAATTGGCCGAAAGCAAGGACTTCCAAGACATCCTTAGTTCCCAGAAAGGTTGAATCTCTACTGTTGAATTGACAAGATGGACAAGACTTTTTCTTCCACCACACGCTTTGAGATCAAGTCATCCGTGTCACAAGACTTTGTTGGTTGCTAGCCGCTAGCCTCAGTTTGCTGGCCAAATCTGAACGTGTCAAAGGTTCAGATTTTTTCTGGGCCTTCTTTAAGAGTTTACCAAGCAAATTGAAGCTTCGCACTCGGTGTCGTGCTTCCAAGATGTCAGATTTCAGACTTGCTTTTGGGGGGTATACGACTCAGAAAGTGTGGAGAGCCTTGACAGCCACGCGAGGCGTTTCAAAGATCAGATATCTATCATAAACTTCCCCATTATCCGCGTTCGCGCTGACCTCAAGCTGCGAGTGTCCACAGGTTGCGATATCAAAGCGATCTTGGATACAAAACGGTTTGGCCAATCCCTCAATGAAAAACCAGATCCTCGACTTCAAGGGGAGCGAGAATGAGTTTTGGAATCGGCACCGCTCTTGGCATATGCGTTGGCATATGCGTTGGCCAAAAGGTTTTGAGGGGTTCTTAGCCAAGTCACGTTCATGTGCTGCTTTTCGTCAAGCCTGACCCTGGGCATGCCATTGGCGAGGTGCCGGCGGCCTTTGTGGGGACTGGAACCCTACAGGCGCCAGGAACCACAGCGTACCCATTCATATCATTTCATAGGCTGCATCTTCAAAGAGAAACTTGCACACTTGAATGTGGAAAAAACAGCAACTGTCAGTAGCTGAATTCCATTGGTCATGTTTGTTTTTGTGCTGGGGGCCTTCAGATGACATTCACCAAGTAGTCACGATGAGCATGACTTTTTCGCCTTCGGGGCTTTTGGATACATTTTGCAGGGGAAATCCCAAGCCATGGCCAGAGCCAGCCGAATGGACTTCTGCATCTTCTGCTTTGGTTCCAAAATGTCACGAAGGGGTAATAGAATAAAGCACGTTAATGATGCCGTTTGTGACATGTTGTGACCACACACTTGAATTTCCAAAAGCCTCAGCCAGCAATGCTTGCACTTTGTTCCTAGAGTTTTGAAAACCGGTGGTTGAAAATGTGCAAGACACCGCGGCTCTTGTGTAGCCAGCCATTTGCACCCTGACTTGTCAAGACATCTCAATCTCTAAGGTGCGGCAAGATTGAGCCGTACAGCAATTTGCCGCTGGTGTGGGAATGGGAGGAATTACCCTGTAGTTCTTTGCTGGCCAAGTATCTGTTTTCGACAAGTTAGTTTGATCTGGAAAAGGCAGAACACCTTCAAACTGCCTGCCAGATTGCGCATCAAGAGACAGATTCCCTCGTCACGAAGGAAAATGTTAGTCAGAGGGATAGTGAGACCCTTACCTTGGTATGTGCCGTTTATGCCCCATTGATGTTGCCGGAACCAACTGCACTGTAGAGGTATTCTAGGCATGTCCACGAGGACTTCCGCTTGCTTTGCCCCTTTCCACATGCACAAAGATTAAACTGCTGACTCGTCTCAGAAAAAGAGTTGTACCTTTGTTTGCCTGCGCATCTCGAAGATTTGGGTGCGGAGCCCTAAAGAAATGGGGAAACAGCTTGGAGAGTTTTCTATTTGCCACAGTCCTGTCCAGACTTCCAAGCGCCGCGAATTGGTGGAAAACAGCAAGTTGAATCAAATTGTCTAAGTGCAAGCAAGCTGGCATTCTGAGTGCCAGGGAGGGATAGTTTTTGGAAGCTATTGCTTCTCGGAACTCATGCAAAGCGAAGGCAAGAAATCCCGAAGTACCGCTGCGGCTTGGACCAAATAGTTGCAGCCGTCCCTGTACAAAAATATACAAAAATACAATAAACATACAAAGAAACAACCTAGCCGAGCTCATCCTAGCATGTTTTACAAAGTTTCAAAAGGTTGTGGCAAGGCATTGCTAGTCAAGGCATTTGTGCAGTTCCTGGCCCGGGCAAGCAGAATACAAAATTCTTGGCGGTATTTGTTTAGAGTTGCTTTTCACATCAATGTGTGGGCATGGGGTTTCAACGGTGTCAACAAGCGATTCGAACATGTTGCATTGAGACGGTGTTGACGAAGCAGAGCTGCCCCAATCCCAAGCAAATGCTCCATGGCCTGCCTTAGCAGATACCCCTTAGTTGGCCCATCAAACGCGCAGAAGCCATCTCATTCAGTGCGGTCAAACAATTAGTGCAGCAAACTCCACCATCCCAAGATTGACATTGCATGACATTGCAGTAGCCCCCTCAAAGGAAGATGCAAAGGTCCTTAAAGGGGTAAGCTAGCTTTCAACTGTGGCCCTGTGAAATGCAATTTCTGCGAGTTTTGCATCAATTCGTGTGCATCGGCATGGTCCTGAAATCTCCGAAGCCGTTCCGCGTGGTCGAAGAGGATAGGCTGGAACCTGAAGCGCCATTGGTTTGAAGCAGTCTTCGTACCGGATTACTAGAGATGAACTTCGAATGCTGCCGGCTGGCAAGAGCACATCGCACAATTTATGGGTGAGACAGAAAATGCCAATACGTGGCGCCTGTGAGGGAAGAATGGGAAGCACCCCTCTGACCGGGCTCCTAAAGCCAATCATGAACAATGGAATCGCGATTGGTCCATCTTATTCCACTCTTGTCCTGGCCAAATGAAGTATTGCAAAGTGCAGCACCAGCAGTTGACTCTTGCATGGTCAATTTCTGCTACTTCCCGTGCAAGGATGAAACTGACCTGTTTTCGAGATGTTTCGAATACCCGGCACATGCTTGTCACACCACACAAGAATCACAGCGATGCATGTCTGTGACAGCCGCTTTGACAAACATTGGCATGGTGCCAAATCGTCTCACAGCTTTTTTTAATGCCAGCTGCGGCGCAATCAGGTGCAAGAATGGGCTTCCTCAGTCATATTTGTCTTGCTTTCAGAACTTGTACCTGACCTTTGGCGTAAAGGCAGAGTCCAACACAGCCTAGTCATTTGAAGATTCACGATCTAGCAGGGCGGTTGAAACATTGCTGCATAGCTGCATCAAACTTGATGTCCAGAAAGGTGGAGGCTCAGGGGGGCCGCCAACAATTGTAAAAGCATGTAAAAGCAATGCGTTGATGAGTGCTAGCAGCAAATTTAGAAGCTTTTGTATTAACATGACGCTACCCTGGTGGAAGAAGTGACATTCCTGCCATGTTGATTGCAGGGCAGGGTTAGCAACCCTCGCGAGGGAGCACTGCAGGAGAATGTCGCGAAGGTGAAAAGAATGCTGCTCCTGCCTCTTGCTGCTGAATATATTAGTTGAATAAAAGAGGTGAATCATTTGAGCATGGAATCAAATGTCTGATCTCTGAACATTGAGATGGTTTCATTTATTCTATTTAGGTGTGTCGAGTCAAATCTTTGCAGAATTGCGATGAATAGTGGTACACAATGGTACAGTATGTGGAATCAGATTTGGATGATTTCAGCATGCAACGTCCAGATTTTTTTGTATGTTTTCCTTCCGGAGAACATGCACAGATGGGTGTTTTTTGATGAATTTCATGAGGTTTGGATGTTTGTGTTTTGCTTCCCATAGCCATTTGGGGTCTGTGCTAGAGTCATATATTTTTATTTGGCAGTTTGGCTACACATGTGCACGTCGTGATAATGACTTGTTGGAATGTACAATATAAATTCTATTAAATTGTTTAAGTATGTTAAACGTACACAGTGCTTTTGTAGAGTTGTAAAGAATAGTTTCAATTTCCGTCACATTTTTCTCCGCCTTCCATCGTAACCTTTGCCATGTCTCTCTTCCAAGCTGGCAGTTCTGATCGTATGAAGTTGTCCACGGAGTGCGCGATGATCAGTCAGATCTTGGTTTCGCGCTTTTTTGCAGGTCGCTTTCCGTTGAGCCATGAAGAGCTGTAATCTCTGACGAAGGAAGCTACTGTGAGCCTACAGGGAGTCTAGGACCCGTCCTGAGAACACTTAGGTGAGGAACAGTGGGCAGATGTGCTTTTGCCAATGCTCGGCCTCCCAGATAAGACGTGAGAAGTTCTACAATGGCACCTGGATTGTGGACCTTTCATGAACGATGGCATCAAATCATGCGCCCTTTTTGGGGCGTTGGCGAAAGGGTCTCCAATCGTGGATTGTTTGGAAAAATATTATCGTTCCTCGGAGGCTGCCACGAATTTAGACTTGGCCCCTCAGAAAGTAATTGTCTGACTTCAGTTAAACTGCTGAATTCTGTTGAAAATGAGATGATTTCGGCAGTAATGTGAAAAGTAATGCCAGGACAATTGATTCATGCCGCAGCTGTCGTGGCTCCATGAAAATTTCTCAGACAAGGGCATGCAACAAATTTCCAGCTCACTCCACAATAGGCAAAGCATTGTCCCTGTGCCATGTGAAGAACCGTTAGTCAGTCATCTGAGCGTTTGTCCAGTTTCATCCCTTGTGCTTTGCATGTCCCGATTTGTGGAGGCAACATCCAACAGATGGAATCGTGGCACCTTAAACCCTTTCGCCTCCTCTTTGCTGTGGCGAAAGATTGTACATTGAAGAAGGGCTGCATGTTGAAGATCTGAATTCTCATTTCCCTGTCACAGCAAATGGCTCATTCTGCAGGTGTTGTTGCTGCATGAGACTTGTCAGACATGTCCCTGCAACAAATTTTTAGCTTACTCTACGACGGATGTTGAAATTCTGAATCTTATCTCCTTGTGCCAAACAAAATCCAGTCTTTGGTTTCATTGCGCCTGGCGCTTTAGTGAATCCCTGGCCGGCAGCAACCCCACTTGGTATGTTTCCAGTCTCACCTGAGAGAGATTTGCGCGAAAAGTGCCAGCAAGGAGTTTCCAGCTCACTGCACCATCAGCAAAGCACTCTCCATGCGCCAACAAAAATCGAGGAGGTGTGGAAGAAGTCATGTTCTCAGGGCCTTCGAGCAATGAATCGTTAGTTGAAGATGGTCCTATAAGTTGCATTTGGAAGCTGGTTCTGTTCAGGCTTGCGAGCACAGCTTTGCTGGTCTCCAGGAAGAGACTGAGAGAACGGAACTAAATTCAGTGCATTTCAGTGCCAGGGTTTGCTGAAACTGCTTCAGCCACCAAGTGCAACTTGAAATCTACAGCGAATCATTTGCTTACCCGTTATAAGACTCGGATTTCGGTGCTGTTGAGATTTTTGAGAGACAAGTTCGCAGTTCCACTGTTCTGTGCTGCTTCAAAGCGGAATTGCACATGGAAAAGACAAGGTAAGATCACCTTTTGTGCACCCAAGTCTTTGAGTCGGTTGTGTTTTTCCATTCCTATGAGAGCTTGCTGTTGCATCGTTGTTGGGGCTCTGGTAGGTTCATCTCAGGTATGAGCATTGTGGTTGCAGCATGGTGACTCCTTTGCGAAAGGCTATGCAGCTATGCCCAGTGTTTCACCGAATTTGAAGCGAAAGACAGCTGCATCAAGAGATGGCAAGATTTGACCGGGTGCCTCCTTGTATCAGCCAAAGTTCGAACGAGCAACCCTCCCAAACAGCTTGTATCATCCTGAAAGGGTCTTGATTCGCCAAGATGCAAGTGACCGAATGATGGCCTGCACCATGTTCGGGTGTCCATCAGCAGTTCCTAGCAGATCAGTGGTCAGTGCAAACAATTTGAATTGCGAAGGGCATGGACAATTTAAATCATTTTGCCACTTTTGAGACCAGGTTGTGGCCAACAAAAATGCCAACTAAAAGAATGGCGTATAGTCATCACCAGACAGGGGCAGGGGCAGACATTTCTCAGTGCGAAAAAATGCTCGCATCCAATTTGAAAAGGCCATGTGAAAGGCTTTCCAAAGCCAAGGTTTTCTTGAAACTGAGTAAGAAGACCACGATGTTTGCCCGAAACATAATGAAACATATAGGTGTTTTGAAATCACCTTTCTGTCGCTCATCTCCACTTTGTATTCCCAAGGTTCTAAGAACTCCAAGACCTCCTTTGCTTGGCTCATGCTCAGTAGGCACTAGATCACTAGGCTCGCAAGAATGGAGTGGAAATTTTCAGCTCTGCGTGGGTTCTTGTTTCAGGCAGCTTCAGATTCAACGTGGGAGATTTCCAAACTTTCAACCATCCCAAAATTGGCATTGCAGTAGCCCCCTCAAAGGAAGATGCAAACGTCCTCAGAAGGTAAGGTAGCTTTCAACTGTGGCCCTGTGAAATGCAATTTCTGCGAGTTTTGCATCAACATGTTCATCGGCATGGTCCTGAAAACTCCGAAGCGGATCGTTATGGTCTCCAAAATGAGACAGGTCCTCATGCGTGTCATTGTGAAATGTCGCCATCCAGGGTTGGAAAACAAGATCATCACATGTGAAATGTTCTCAAACCTTAAGAACCGAGATTGAAACGAGATCCTCAAGGGCTGACAGAACGAACTTTGGCAGTGAGGACATTGAGTGATTCCTGTTTTGTTGACGTGGAAACCGGTGTCGGTTGATGAGGATATGCCTTCTTTTGTATGCGGTTTTCAACATTCATCCACCTGATCACGGATGACATCAACCAGATGTCTTTTTTGAGTCGACGTCGAGGTACAGGGTTCTCCGTGATCTGCATACCTTTGGTCACCCAAATAAAAGCCGCTCATTGGGAAAGATAGGAAAGGTGGCTTGTTCGTGACTCCTTCGGCCTGCCCACCGAAATGTTTCGTTGCTATATCCCCGTTGTGAGACCCTCCAAAGGTTAAAGAGTTACGTCGTCTTTTACAGGGGCGTACTACTTTTGACACTCCTTGTATTGTACAAGCTGAAGTCCAAATCGCTCTGTTGCCCAGTCTCTTTCCCATTTAGGTGTCCTTGACATCACTTTGTAAGATGAACCGTGGTATTGCTGGTATGCAACATGAGATCAAAAGATTTGGGCGGTCTCCAATACAGGTCCTCATGCGTGTCATTGCGAAATGTCGCCATCCAGGGTTGGAAAACGAGATCATCACATGTGAAATGTTCTCAAACCTTAAGAACAGAGATTGAAACGAGATCCTCAAGGGCTGACAGAACGAACTTTGGCAGTGAGGACATTGAGTGATTCCTGTTTTGTTGACATAGAAACCGGTGTCGGTTGATGAGGATATGCCTTCTTTTGTATGCGGTTTTCAACATTCATCCCCCTGATCACGGATGACATCAACCAGATGTCTTTTTTGACATGGTCGACGTCGAGGTACAGGGTTCTCCGTGATTTGCATACCTTTGGTCACCCAAATAAAAGCCGCTCATTGGGAAAGATAGGAAAGGTGGCTTGTTCCGTGACTCCTTCGGCCTGCCCACTGAAATGTTTCGTTGCTATATCCCCGTTGTGAGACACCTCCAAAGGTTAAAGAGTTACATCGTCTTTTACAGGGGCGTACTACTTTTGACACTCCTCGTATTCTACAAGCTGAAGTCCAAATCGCCCTGTTGCCCAGTCTCTTCCTCATTTAGGTGTCCTTGACATCACTTTGTAAGATGAACCGTGGTATTGCTGGTGTGCAACATGAGATCAAAAGATTTGGGCGGTCTCCAAGAATGAGATAGGTCCTCATGCGTGTCATTGCGAAATGTTGCCATCCAGGGTTGGAAAACAATGTGAAATGTTGTCAAACCGTGAGAACCGAGATTGAAACGAGATCCTCAAGGGCTGACAGAACGAACTTTGGTAGTGAGGACATTGAGTGATTCCTGTTTTGTTGACATAGAAACCCGTGTCGGTTGATGAGGAAATGCTTTCTTTTGTATGCGGTTTTCAGCATTGATTCCCCTGATCACGGATGACATCAACCAGATGTCTTTTTTGAGTCGACGTCGAGGTACAGGTTTCTCCGTGATCTGCATACCTTTGGTCACCCAAATAAAAGCCGCTCATTGGGAAAGATAGGAAAGGTGGCTTGTTCGTGACTCCTTCGGCCTGCCCACCGAAATGTTTCGTTGCTATATCCCCGTTGTGAGACACCTCCAAAGGTTAAAGAGTTACGTTACATCGTCTTTTACAGGGGCGTACTACTTTTGACACTCCTTGTATTGTACAAGCTGAAGTCCAAATCGCTCTGTTGCCCAGTCTCTTCCCCATTTAGGTGTCCTTGACATCACTTTGTAAGATGAACCGTGGTATTGCTGGATGCAACATGAGATCAAAAGATTTGGGCGGTCTCCAAACATGAGATAGGTCCTCATGCGTGTCATTGCGAAATGTTGCCATCCAGGGTTGGAAAACGAGATCATCACATGTGAAATGTTGTCAAACCTTAAGAACTGAGATTGAAACGAGATCCTCAAGGGCTGACAGAACGAACTTTGGCAGTGAGGACATTGAGTGATTCCTGTTTTGTTGACATAGAAACCAGTGTCGGTTGATGAGGATATGCCTTCTTTTGTATGCGGTTTTCAACATTCATCCCCCTGATCACGGATGACATCAACCAGTTGTCTTTTTTGAGTCGACGTCGAGGTACAGGGTTCTCCGTGATCTGCATACCTTTGGTCACCCAAATAAAAGCCGCTCATTGGGAAAGATAGGAAAGGTGGCTTGTTCCGTGACTCCTTCGGCCTGCCCACTGAAATGTTTCGTTGCTATATCCCCGTTGTGAGACACCTCCAAAGGTTAAAGAGTTACATCGTCTTTTACAGGGGCGTACTACTTTTGACACTCCTTGTATTCTACAATCTGAAGTCCAAATCGCCCTGTTGCCCAGTGTCTTCCCCATTTCGGTGTCCTTGACATCACTTTGTAAGATGAACCGTGGTATTGCTGGTATGCAACATGAGATCAAAAGATTTGGGCGGTCTCCAAAAATGAGATAGGTCCTCATGCGTGTCATTGCGAAATGTCGCCATCCAGGGTTGGAAAACGAGATCATCACATGTGAAATGTTCTCAAACCTTAAGAACAGAGATTGAAACGAGATCTTCAAGGGCTGACAGAACGAACTTTGGCAGTGAGGACATTGAGTGATTCCTGTTTTGTTGACATAGAAACCAGTGTCGGTTGATGAGGATATGCCTTCTTTTGTATGCGGTTTTCAACATTCATCCCCCTGATCACGGATGACATCAACCAGATGTCTTTTTTGACATGGTCGACGTCGAGGTACAGGTTTCTCCGTGATTTGCATACCTTTGGTCACCCAAATAAAAGCCGCTCATTGGGAAACAAAGGAAAGGTGGCTTGTTCGGTGACTCCTTCGGCCTGCCCACTGAAATGTTTCGTTGCTATATCCCCGTTGTGAGACACCTCTAAAGGTTAAGAGTTGCGTCGTCTTTTACAGGGGCGTACTACTTTTGACACTCCTTGTATTCT
Source organism: Breviolum minutum Mf 1.05b.01 (assembly GCA_000507305.1). Taxonomy (NCBI): domain Eukaryota; class Dinophyceae; order Suessiales; family Symbiodiniaceae; genus Breviolum; species Breviolum minutum. The sequence goes on along the minus strand of DF241853.1, from coordinate 7,908 downwards.
ACAAGCTGAAGTCCAAATCGCCCTGTTGCCCAGTGTCTTCCCCATTTAGGTGTCCTTGACATCACTTTGTAAGATGAACCGTGGTATTGCTAGTATGCAACATGAGATCAAAAGATTTGGGCGGTCTCCAAAAATGAGATAGATTCTCATGCGTGTCATTGTGAAATGTCGCCATCCAGGGTTGGAAAACGAGATCATCACATGTGAAATGTTGTCAAACCTTTAGAACCGAGATTGAAACGAGATCCTCAAGGGCTGACAGAACGAACTTTGGCAGTGAGGACATTGAGTGATTCCTGTTTTGTAGAAACCGGTGTCGGTTGATGAGGAAATGCTTTCTTTTGTTTGCGGTTTTCAACATTCATCCCCCTGATCACGGATGACATCAACCAGTTGTCTTTTTTGAGTCGACGTCGAGGTACAGGTTTCTCCGTGATTTGCATACCTTTGGTCACCCAAATAAAAGCCGCTCATTGGGAAACAAAGGAAAGGTGGCTTGTTCGGTGACTCCTTCGGCCTGCCCACTGAAATGTTTCGTTGCTATATCCCCGTTGTGAGACACCTCCAAAGGTTAAGAGTTGCGTCGTCTTTTACAGGGGCGTACTACTTTTGACACTCCTTGTATTGTACAAGCTGAAGTCCAAATCGCCCTGTTGCCCAGTGTCTTCCCCATTTAGGTGTCCTTGACATCACTTTGTAAGATGAACCGTGGTATTGCTGGTATGCAACATGAGATCAAAAGATTTGGGCGGTCTCCAAAAATGAGATAGGTCCTCATGCGTGTCATTGCGAAATGTCGCCATCCAGGGTTGGAAAACGAGATCATCACATGTGAAATGTTCTCAAACCTTAGGAACCGAGATTGAAACGAGATCCTCAAGGGCTGACAGAACGAACTTTGGCAGTGAGGACATTGAGTGATTCCTGTTTTGTTGACATATCAAGAGTCTTTGGGGAGCCACAACCTGTCCTGAGACTCCCGTTCTGGAGACCTAAAATGGTTCAGGTTGCACAGAATGTGCGTCAGAGTCGTTGGTTCAGCACAGACAGAACTTCAGGGTCATGCACGATGTGGGTCTTCGTAAAGCTACGCCGAGTCCATCTTCGCATGGTTTCGGAGAGTTGCTCATGGCAATCTATGAACTGTGACGGGCATAGATCTTCTGTTTGCTTTGCTTAAAGGCCAGGAAGTCGAGCTTTGGGCACCAAGGCCCAACCGTGTTCACCATGACAGCTGTCTTTGCCACAGCCTTTGCAGCCTCACTGTAGGATAGAAAGAAGAGTCTCAGCTTGCTTTTGCATTGATGGTTGGATAAACTTGACATTTCAAGAGGTACTCGCAGCCTCCGCGTTGGCAACGTCACCACCAAATTGAAGTCCATCTTCCCTGCACCATTGTGTTTCAGCCCGTTTAAGCCCAAGACCTTGGAGTTTTGACACGTTTGAGAAACGTCAACACATCTGGGGCCAGGGAATGCAAGTGGCTTTGCAGAAGGGAGTATTGAAGCCACTAGCAAAGCAAACTCGCTCAACACATATCCTTAGTATTCCTTAGTTCCGTTCCTATTTGGAAGAATATTGTGTGGTGAGGAGTTCAAGCACAGATGAGCCGTGGCAACCCACTGTGGCTATAATTGTACTGCAGTGCAGTGCCAGTGTTGCATCATTTTGCAGTGCAAGTGTTGCATCATTTTCCGCATGCTATTTGTCGCTTTGGCACTGCGATCAAAGCGTTAGTCGAAAGAAGCACCGAAGCTCCATCTACACAGGCCAGAGAACAGATTTGCCTTCTCAAAAAAAGCTCCAGATTGTGTAACTACAGGAGCCACAGCAAGAATGACTCTGGGAGGTATGAGAATATGAAGTCAATTTGACCAAGCCATATCCCCAAAGGGTAGTTCCGTCAGTAACATTCTCCTGCCCGGAAGCCGACAGTTTTTCGCAAGACAGTCTCCTGTTGGATCTCCTATCTAAGATATCTAAGTGGACTGATTTCGGCTCGTTTGGTCAAAGGTGCAGAAGTGGCAAGACATCCCTGCATCGTGGCCTGTGGCGGACCCTACATCTAGCAGGCTTTCACGCATCCATTGGTCCACTTTTCCGGTCGCTTGCTTCAGACATTTCAGATTGTGTAAACCGTTGAAGCCGGCGCCATATTCCAAAACTACTTGACGTGAAAACGTAAATCCTCAGTCGATATATGTCACGCTTGCATGTCCATTCATTATTACAGTCCTGATCATGTTTTTATGAGCCAAGCGAAACATATTGCAGGATCTGTCGCTGGGCCGCCGCAAGTTGCTGTGCAATCAAGCGACATGCTTGTGTACTTGGATTTCACACAGTACTACAGGTCTTTGCTAATGTCTTTCTGTTGGCCCAAGACTACTCCAATTGCGGCACCAATTAAATCATTTGCTCTCAAAACCACATGAGCAATAGTTTTTGCTGTATTATGCATTCTGAAGCTCAATGCAGAAACGCCTCTTGGTTCATTGAATGATATGGGGCATTCAACTTTGGCAGACTTACTGATATACTGTAGAATGTGCCGTGGGCAGATCCATTATGATCCATTCGCCTCCAATTGGCCGAAAGCATGGACTTCCAAGACATCCTTAGTTCCCAGAAAGGTTGAATCTCTACTGTTGAATTGACAAGATGGACAAGACTTTTTCTTCCACCACACGCTTTGAGATCAAGTCATCCGTGCCACAAGACTTTGTTGGTTGCTAGCTAGCCCCAGTTTGCTGGCCAAATCTGAACGTGTCAAAGGTTCAGATTTTTTCTGCGCCTTCTTTAAGAGTTTACCAAGCAAATTGAAGCTTCGCATGCGGTGTCGTGCTTCCAAGATGTCAGATTTCAGACTTGCTTTTGGGGGGTATACGACTCAGAAAGTGTGGAGAGCCTTGACAGCCACGCGAGGCGTTTCAAAGATCAGATATCTATCATAAACTTCCCCATTATCCGCCTTCGCGCTGACCTCAAGCTGCGAGTGTCCACAGGTTGCGATATCAAAGCGATCTTGGATACAAAACGGTTTGGCCAATCCCTCAATGAAAAACCAGATCCTCAACTTCAAGGGGAGCGAGAATGAGTTTTGGAATTGGCACCGCTCTTGGCATATGCGTTGGCATATGCGTTGGCCAAAAGGATTTGAGGGGTTCTTAGCCAAGTCACGTTCATGTGCTGCTTTTCGTCAAGCCTGACCCTGGGCATGCCATTGGCGAGGTGCCGGCGGCCTTTGTGGGGACTGGAACCCTGCAGGCGCCAGGAACCACAGCGTACCCATTCATATTATTTCATAGGCTGCATCTTCAAAGAGAAACTTGCACACTTGAATGTGGAAAAAACAGCAACTGTCAGTAGCTGAATTCCATTGGTCATGTTTGTTTTTGTGTTGGGGGCCTTCAGATGACATTCACCAAGTAGTCACGATGAGCATGACTTTTTCGCCTTCAGGGCTTTTGGATACATTTTGCAGGGGAAATCCCAAGCCATGGCCAGAGCCAGCCGAATGGACTTCTGCATCTTCTGCTTTGGTTCCAAAATGTCACGAAGGGGTAATAGAATAAAGCACGTTAATGATGCCGTTTGTGACATGTTGTGACCACACACTTGAATTTCCAAAAGCCTCAGCCAGCAATGCTTGCATTTTGTTTCTAGAGTTTTGAAAACCGGTGGTTGAAAATGTGCAAGACACCGCGGCTCTTGTGTAGCCAGCCATTTGCACCCTGACTTGTCAAGACATCTCAATCTCTAAGGTGCGGCAAGATTGAGCCGTGCAGCAATTTGCCGCTGGTGTGGGAATGGGAGGAATTACCCTGTAGTTCTTTGCTGGCCAAGTATCTGTTTTCAACAAGTTAGTTTGATCTGGAAAAGGCAGAACACCTTCAAATTGCCTGCGAGATTGCGCATCAAGAGACAGGTTCCCAACATGTCAGTCAGATGGATAGTGAGACCCTTACCTTGTTATGTGCCGTTATGCCCCATTGATGTTGCCCGAACCAACTGCACTGTAGAGGTATTCTAATAGGCATGTCTACGAGGACTTCCGCTTGCTTTGTCCCTTTCCACAAAGATTAAACTGCTGACTCGTCTCAGAAAAAGAGTTTTACCTGTGTTTGCCTGCACATCCCGAAGATTTGGGTGAGCCCTAAAGAAATGCGGAATCTGCTTGGTGAGTTTTCTATTTGCCACAGTCCTGTCCAGACTTCCAAGCGCCGTGAATTGGTGGAAAACAGCAAGTTGAATCAAATTGTCTAAGTGCAAGCAAGCTTGCATTCTGAGTGCTAGGGAGGGATAGTTTTTGGAAGCTATTGCTTCTCCGAACTCATGCAAAGCGAAGGCAAGAAATCCCGAAGTACCGTTGCGGCTTGGACCAAATAGTTGCAGCCGTCCATATACAAAAATACAATAAACATACAAAGAAACAACCAAGCCGAGCTCATCCTAGCATGTTTTACAAAGTTTCAAAAGGTTGTGGCAAGGCATTGCCAGTCAAGGCATTTGTGCAGTTCCTGGCCCGGGCAAGCAGAATACAAAATTCTTGGCGGTATTTTTTTGGAGTTGCTTTTCATGGGTTGAAACAGAAGCAGCAGCAGATTTGTACATCAATGTGTGGGCATGGGGTTTCAACGGTGTCAACAAGCGATTCGAACATGTTGCATTGAGACGGTGTTGACGAAGCAGAGCTGCCCCAATCCCACGCAAATGCTCCATAACCTGCTTTAGCAGACACCCCTTAGTTGGCCCATCAAACGCGCAGAAGCCATCTCATTCAGTGCGGTCAAACAATTAGTGCAGCAAACTCCACCATCCCAAGATTGACGTTGCAGTAGCCTCCTCAAAGGAAGATGCAAAGGTCCTTAAAGGGGTAAGCTAGCTTTCAACTGTGGCCCTGTGAAATGCAATTTCTGCCAGTTTTGCATCAATTCGTGTGCATCAGCATGGTCTTGAAATCTCCGAAGCCGTTCCGCGTGGTCGAAGAGGATAGGCTGGAACCTGAAGCGCCATTGGTTTGAAGCAGTCTTCGTACCGGATTACTAGAGATGAACTTCGAATGCTGCCGGCTGGCAAGAGCACATGGCAGCATTTATGGGTGAGACAGAAAATGCCAATACGTGGCGCCTGTGAGGGAAGAATGGGAAGCACCCCTCTGACCGGGCTCCTAAAGCCAATCATGAACAATGGAATCGCGATTGGTCCATCTTATGCCACTCTTGTCCTGGCCAAATGAAGTATTGCAAAGTGCAGCACCAGCAGTTGACTCTTGCATGGTCAATTTCTGCTACTTCCCGTGCAAGGATGAAACTGACCTGTTTTCGAGATGTTTCGAATACCCGGCACATGCTTGTCACATCACACAAGAATCACAGCGATGCATGTCTGTGACAGCCGCTTTGACAAACATTGGCATGGTGCCAAATCGTGTCACAGCTTTTTTTAAATGCCAGCTGCGGCGCAATCAGGTGCAAGAATGGGCTTCCTCAGTCATATTTGTCTTGCTTTCAGAACTTGTACCTGACCTTTGGCGTAAAGGCAGAGTCCAACACAGCCTAGTCATTTGAAGATTCACGATCTAGCAGGGCGGTTGAAACGTTGCTGCATAGCTGCATCAAACTTGATGTCCAGAAAGGTGGAGGCTCAGAGGGGCCGCCAACAATCGTAAAAGCAACGCGTTGATGAGTGCTAGCAGCAAATTTAGAAGCTTTTGTATTAACATGACGCTACCCTGGTGGAAGAAGTGACATTCCTGCCATGTTGATTGCAGGGCAGGGTTAGCAACCCTCGCGAGGGAGCACTGCAGGAGAATGTGGCGAAGGGGAAAAGAATGCTGCTCCTGCCTCTTGCTGCTGAATATATTAGTTGAATAAAAGAGGTGAATCATTTGAGCATGGAATCAAATGTTTGATCTCTGAACATTGAGATGGTTTCATTTATTCTATTTACAAGCGCTAGTAGGTGTGTCGAGTCGAATCTTTGCAGAATTGCGATGAATAGTGGTACACAATGGTACAGTATGTGGAATCAGATTTGGATGATTTCACCATGCAACGTCCAGATTTTTTTGTATGTTTTCCTTCCGGAGAACATGCACAGATGGGTGTTTTTTGATGAATTTCATGAGGTTTGGATGTTTGTGTTTCGCTTCCCATCGCCATTTGGGATCTGTGCTAGAGTCAAATATTTTTATTTGGCAGTTTGGCTACACATGTGCACGTCGTGATAATGACTTGTTGGAATANTCCGGAGAACATGCACAGATGGGTGTTTTTTGATGAATTTCATGAGGTTTGGATGTTTGCGTTTTGCTTCCCATAGCCATTTGGGGTCTGTGCTAGAGTCAAATATCTTTATTTGGCAGTTTGGCTACACATGTGCACGTCGTGACAATGACTTGTTGGAATATATCTAAATTGTATTAAATTGTTTAAGTATGTTAAACGTACACAGTGCTTTTGTACAGTTGTATAGAATATAGTTTTCAATTTCCGTCACATATTTCTCCGCTTTCCATCTCAACCTTTGCCATGTCTCTCTTCCAAGCTGGCAGTTCTGATCGTATGAAGTTGTCCACGGAGTGCGCGATGATCAGTCAGATCTTGGTTTCGCGCTTTTTTGCAGGTCGCTTTCCGTTGAGCCATGAAGAGCTGTAATCTCTGACGAAGGAAGCTTCTGTGAGCCTACAGGGAGTCTAGGACCCGTCCTGAGAACACTTAGGTGAGGAACAGTGGGCAGATGTGCTTTTGCCAATGCTCGGCGTTTAGCCGGATTTCTTTCATCAACCGTATTTTTAACTTAAGGTAGTACCCTAAGAATCTGATTTTCCCCTTCGAGTTCATGGCAAAAAAAATTGAGCTATGCAGGTTCATTCGCCCCTCCTAATTGGGGGTCCAATGAGTATTAGGGTAAACCATACATCAGGTTTTACTCCCATCTGAATTTTTTGATTTTCTGGTTGTTCAAGTTCATGTGGTCCCCATCCTGGCAATGAAAATCACATTCCAAGACACTCAATGGCACTGGTGTATTTACCTACCTTTTCCCCCTACCCAACTCTAAGTAAATAGTCCATACATTGAGTATCTGGTATCATTTTGGGATGGCCTATTTCTGTTAGTTGTAGGGAGGGTATCAATGGTTAACTCATGTTTCACCAGAAATTTCCTTTGACATGTTCGATGAATGTAAAACTACCAATTTTCCTAGTCCCGGCCATCCTTCAAGGTATATGTATCCCTTGGGTACTCATTGTTCCCTTGCCGAGCGTGCCTTAAATTGTGGTGGCATCGGACGGGACGATCAGCTCTTAGAGGCTTTAACGGCAAGAAATCGCGGTCGGACCGGCCTTTGCCTCGACCCCCCCCGGGCTTTGCCTCGACCCCGCCAGGCCTTTGCCTCAACCCCACACGAACTTCACCAAATGCTGCACCTGCCACGAAAAGTGACACATGAACTTCACCAATGCTGCTCCTGCCACGAAAAGTGATACATGAAGTTCACCAAATGCTGGACCTGCCGCGAAAATTAAGTGACACATGAACTTCAATAAACCTTGCGCCTGCCACGAAAAGTGATACATGAAGTCATGAAGTTCACCAAATGCTGCACCTGCCGCGAAAAGTGGCACATGAACTTCACCAAATCCTACGCCTGCCACGAAAAGTAACACATTACTACTACTCCTACTCCTACTCCTACTACTACTACTACTACTACTTCTACTCCTACTCCTACTACTACTACTACTACTACTTCTACTCCTACTACTACTACTACTACTACTACTACGACTCCAGTATTACTACTTCTACTACTACTACTACTACTACTTCTACTACTACTACTACTACTGCTACTACTACTCGTATACTAGTCACGAAAGCTGGGTTTTTCCAGCTGGAG
>DF241852.1:58868-69545 GCA_000507305.1 Breviolum minutum Mf 1.05b.01 | reverse complement strand
CAAAGTCATGTTCTCCAGGCTCTGGTCGAAACCATAGCCAAAAGCCAAGCTTTGCAAACTGCTCGGCAAAGTGACGTTCTCCAGGCTCTGGTCGAAACCATTGCCAAAAGTCAAGCTTTGCAAACCACCGGGCAACGTGACGTTCTCCAGGGTCTGGTTGAAGTCATTACCAAAAGCCAAGCTTTGCAAAGTGCTGGGCAAAGTGACGTTCTCCAGACTCTGGTTGAAACCACTGCCAAAAGTCAAGCTTTGCAAAGTGCTGGGCAAAGTGACGTTCTCCAGACTCTGATTGAAATGATAGCCAAAAGTTAAGCATTGCAGACTGTCGGGGAAAGTGACGTTCTCCAGGGTCTGGTTGAAACCATAGCCAAAAGCCAAGCTTTGCAAACTGTCGTGGAAATTGACGTTTTCCAGGCTCTGGTTGAAATTGCCACCAAAAGTCAAGCTTTGCAAAGTTCTGGGCAAAGCAACGTTCTCCAGGCTCTGGTTGAAACCATAGCCAAAAGCCAAGCTTTGCAAACTGCCACGCAAAGTGACGTTCTCGAGGCTCTGGTTGAAATTGTCACCAAAAGTCAAGCTTTGCAAACTGCCAGGCAAAGTGACGTTCTCGAGGCTCTGGTTGAAATTGTCACCAAAAGTCAAGCTTTGCAAACTATCGGGCAAGGTGACATTCTCCAGGCTCTGGTTGAAGCACAAGCCAAAAGTCAAGCTTTGCAATCTGCCGGGCAAAGTCATGTTCTCCAGGCTCTGGTAGAAACTGTCACCAAAAGTCAAGCTTTGCAAACTGCTTGGCAAAGTGACGTTCTCCACTCTCTGGTTGAACTCACAGTAAAAAGTCAAGCTGTTGATTCCGTCAATTTGGGTAAGTCCTTCCAGTACAATTTCTTTGTCATCCACTGGTTGTTCTCGAACCTCAACCAAAAGATTTCCATGAAGGTATTTCCAAGCGGCTAGCAAATCAACCCGTGTGTAGACATAGCAGAGTGCAACTTCTCCTTGAAAACCTTGCTCTTTGAGGCTGTTTCGCAATGAAAGCGTCTTGGACTCATGTTGCAGTGAAATATGACAACCAAGTTTCTGCGGAATTCGCAAAGCAATCGCATTCTGAAGGTCTTTGCCAGTGTTTGATGCAGGAATTCTGATGAGAAATCCTTCACCCGTCAAGCTACGCACATCAATCTGTAGGAGTTCAAAGCCATCTGCATGCGGCTCCATTTCCCTATGATTGGACATGACCGGTAACTTGTAACTTGCTGTTGGACAAACATCCACCAGAAATTGCACCAAAACAAACCTATGCATGGTCAGTACTTTCTGGCAAACATTCTGGAGTTGCTATCAGTGGCTAGCAGCACAACATGAGGACAATCTAGGAAACCAACCGTTTTGTTCTAACCATGTCGTAGATTTTGCAGCTTTCATCTTCTGCTTACATCCAACGTGCTACCCATCACAGCTGGCTCTTGGAAAATGACGTGTTGGTTCTTGATGGCCTCTTATGGTTCCTGATCATCCTGATGTTACCGGAGGCTGCAACGGATGAATCTGAACGAAGCAAAGGTGATTCTTTCTTGCTCCAAATAGCTTCGAAACAAAAACATACCCCATTCTGTCCACACCTTTCCTTTTTTTTAAAAAGTCAATCCCATGGCTATCCCATGTATCATTTCAAAACCATGTTTTCGAAGTGGAAAAAACCAACGACAAAATAGTCATCTTCCAGCCATCCATCCCCAAAAAAACACGGCCTGAACCTTGAAACGATAGGACAAACCAGCGCTCAAACTGTACCTCCCCAAAGTTCTATCTGAACGGACGACGTTTGGCTGGTTTAAAAATGCATCAATGATTCGGATGCTTGATGGTTTCACACCCCCAAAAATGTGTATATTCATTTTCAATTCAAGATATAGTAGTTCCGGAATTGGAATGATATCAACCCCAGTCCAAAATTTTGAACACATCACCACGCTTTGGAGGTTTGGCGCACTTTGTGAAAGTCCTCTGAGTAGTGTCCGTGATGGTATCAATTGACCATGGTCCATTGTTGCCATCATCAGTATAGATCTGGCAGAGAGGCATGGTGGACATGATTTTTATAGCCACCGCAAAACAAACGGAGATCAACAAAACAAAGAAATAGAGGAAATCATCTGAGCATCTATAGGGAGGGTTCCAAATGAAATCGTACGCAATCTTACTCACACCACTGGAAATTCCATGCTTAAGGGGATGGAAAGACTTAGCATGGAAATTCTGAACATCTTAGGAACCCATAAGGATTTGGGGTCTTTGAGAAGAACAGGAATGTGAATCATGAGGCCACCAGGAAATTTATCACGAAATTTCGAGCGTCTCGTTGCCTTGAATCCTGTGAGGTAAGCACCATTGAGGCCTTGATTCGTTGATGGGCTTTACGCCATGGATGCCGGAAACGGCTTTTTGCAGTGTGTTCATACATGGTAACCATCATGCAAACAAACAAATCTGTAAGTTTGAGGTTCATATTCATTGACAATCAGTAGATTGCAGTATATCATATCAGTATAACTACTATCAGCAGATCATTGATATTGATCATACACTCCATGTCACCATATCATTGTGAATATGTAAACTAGCCTTCTATCCCAAGAGAGGATACTTACAAACAACAAACAAAGCAGCAAGGTCGGACTTAAGCAGCAGGCCGTTGGTGTCAAATGCAATGGTAATGGAGGTGGATGTTGAAGCAGTCTCAGTGGTTCGAAGCATACACGAAGAAGCACCATGCTCGTTGAACACTTCACCAGACAGGAAGAGTTGATTGAAATCAGACAAATTTTACCTTTGCTATTTAGCCATGGAAACTTACTTGATAACTCATCGGATTTTTTTTGTAGTGCCAACAATCTCATCTTAGCAGCATCTGGATAGCTCTGAGTGTCCCCAGCCACCGTTGGAGCAGCTGGAGTGCCAGGTGCCTTGGGGTTTTTTGCACGATATTTCGTTTTGGGTGTCACTGTGGGTTGACTTCACCCCATTGTCATGGTTTTCGGATGCTGAAAGTTGTAAGATGTAGCTGGTTCGTTTTTGTTGGCCTGTGCTTTCAGGCAGTTAGTGAATTTTCAGGTGTCCACACAGTTTGGAAAAAAAATCGCTCCAAAATGGTAGGAAAACATCACATTTTTATTAAATCCCAACTTTCACCCCGGGGTAATCTGATCAAAAACATGAAAATTACAAAAAGCAATGGCCAAGGAACAAGGATCATTATATGTCATTAATTGTCATTATATTACCAACAATGCACTATTATAAGGGGGAAATCAGGGTTAAATCCCTCAAAATGACCCCCGCAACATGTGCTGCTACAATTGTTCAATGATCCCTGAGTCCAAATCCTGGGGCTGCAGACTGCAGAACATCGGCTCTTTACTGCAGTGGACAAAGCACCTTCACCTGCACTGCTTGTAGCAGCCATCTTCAACCAGAAGTACCTGGGAAGGTTGACACCCCAGAAAGTTGTTGTTGATAGGTGTTTTTTTTATTTTTTTAGGAAAAAGACTAGGAAACGCAAAGAGCGTCAACATCAAACAGCCCCTGAAAGACCTGGTTTATGGTGTTAATGTTTTGTTGCAGCTTATGTTTTTTTTGGATTTTTAGTTGGTTTGTTGTCATGTTCTTATTGTTTTGCTGGTGGTATTTTTGGGGGGGTGAGATTCTATGGTTGTGACTATGTCGGCCATATGCCTGTTGAAATGGTGGTCCAAACCTGATGTCTTTCATCAAATGCCCCTCATGCAAAGTGATTCAAAATTCATAGGATCCATGTATGGTATATTTACCTACATCTACCATAAGTTTTAGCTAAATGTAGGCAAATATTATCATACATGGATCCTATGGTAAATGTATTGTGCCATTTGTCCCTCAGGTGTTTTCAGAAAAATGCCACAAATATCAGCATCGAAAAGCTGGTTCAGCTAAATTGGCGCGGGATGTTGAATGCTGGGGATCTTCATTCTACATCCCAAATGGATATATCCTATCGAAATTACTATATTGTGTACATGTAGTACATGTATACTAAAAATATAGATCACTTCACTGAATCTGTGTCAAAGTGATAGCATTTTTGATAAACTCCATTTCTTTGACCAAGTTGCTGTTGTCCTCGATTCACACCACCAAAGTTCGTACAATCCAAGGTGTAAGAAACGAAGGCTGCCGATTCTGTAGCCTTCAGCCACGATCTCTCCGTCGTGCTTTTCTTGAGAAAAAAATCGCTCTGAAGTTGGATCATCACCAAAACAATGCGAAGTGAAAAACAAAAATGTGAATCTCTGGGTAGCAAGCAGTTGGTGTAGATGGATATGTCAAGCCATCATCAGAGACGTAAATGTTCCAACCAGTAATGGGTGTACCACCTGCGCTGCAGCTGGAGTGGTGAAAAGTTCAACTCTTTCTTTGGGGAAGGGTTGAGAAGTGTCTCAAATTTAGGGATCGAAATTTAGATGTTGAATTCATAGATCTACATAGCTTTTAGACATTTAGCAACTGAATACCCTTTAAAAAAATCTATGCTCTATAAGTAGTATGGCAAGTTAAAAGCCTGATGAAACAACAAAAAAGCAAAAACATTTGCAAAACAAACTATTTCAAACCAAAACAAACTTCAGATAAAGGTTGATTGGACCAAAAAGAAACACATCTAAGTCATTCAAGTTTTCATCATCCGAGGATTTTTCCACAACTTCCGAGGATCCACCGGACCTGTAGAACCCAACAATTGTGCACTGTAGACCAAGGCAGTATCCGACGTTGAAACCTGGATCGATCGGGTTTCATCGGTAGCCGAGGGACGAAAAAAGGGTATACACCCAATGACGCTTTCAGTTCCAGGCAATGGAAACCACTGGAGCATCTGGTACTGAAGCTGCAACTGCAGACCTTAAATGTTGAAGTGTTGCTGCGTTGCTGTGCTGTCTGAAACTGTCCAAACAACACCCCCCAGCTGAGTTGGACACAACACTGCAGAAGTTGCACTTTCACCGGTTTCGGAGATCGTTTGAATACGAAACCTTCCAAATGGGTGATGGCAAAAACCGCTAGTTCATTAGTTCCAGCAGCAACAACAAGTGAAACGCTTCGAAAACAAATCAGCAATTCATCTTTAGCAATTTTGCGACTTCAACACATGCAAGTTGACCAACGTTCACCCTGCCTGTAGGTTTGACCTGCTGATAATCCAGTCTTGGTGTATTGGACCTGTCAAGGTTGAGTCCACACGCCGATAGCATTGACACATTTCCATCACGTAAAACACTCCGTGCCTGCAGATTGTCCGTTAAGGTCACTGTGGTAAAGGGTCCTCCCGCTCCATCGTCAAAGGAGACCTGGCGGCATTTTGGAGACTCCAAATGTCCATGGCAAAAAATGCGCTCCAAAATGCTTGCTTCAAAAATTCTGAAAAAAATCTTACCCATTTCTGGAAAGCATTGTGCCATGCCAGCCTTATATCCCTGATGTAGTGCATTGTGCAGCTCGGTAGAAGTTGGTGCTGTCCTCAAAAGACACAGCAATGGAATCAATTGGAGTTGGGATCCATACATCAAAAGCTTGAAATGTTACAAGATGTTCACTAGAATAGTCCGTCCATGAAGGTGAAAGCTGCTGAGGTAATCCAAGCTGATGAATAAACATGCGGTAACTTCAAATGATTCTAATTCATCCACCTTCAATTCTCAAACAAGTAGCAGAAACAAGATAGGAGGACGAAACTGATGGAGATGCATTCTTCTACACACCGAATCTCTTTTTCTATTCTGCATCTAAAATAGCATGGTGACGTCATCTAGGACGCAAATAAGACGAAGGTGGCAATAATTCTCAAGACATTCAAGGAAAAGTTGAAGCCAGCAAGTTTCAAAAAAACAACTTCACTTCATGTGTCATTCCCTCTTTCTACATATCTGTTTCATTACATACATTCCGAATTTATACCCCTTACAGGGGTCATGCTATTACCAATCCAAACAGTGCACCACCAAAAGGGTACATCATAAAGCCCTCAAAATGACCAGACATGTGCATCAAGTTTGGCTCCCCTTAACTAATGATGATAATTGGTGGTTTGGGTTGCTGGTTTGGATTCATAGGATCCCTAGAAACCCAAACCACCAATTCACCACTTGTTGAGTTTAATGATCTTTGTGGTGTGACATGATTTCATTCGTTAGTAGTTTTTGTTGATGGTAATTCTATGACCCCTTTAACATGGCAGGCTTGATTTCCCCATATTGGAAGCCGGAGATACATTTTCCAAGGCCCATCATTTTTGGTGCGGTATCTATTCCTTAAAGCTCAGGTGGGCTCATGATCCTTCTTTTTTAAGGTGTAATCGGTAATTCCATGACCCCTAGTAACAAATTTCATCTTTATTTTCCCCCCCCAAAAAAATAGAAAGAAATAGGTCCCCAAATTTATGGTATGTAATCTAGATATCCCAATCCCCTTGGCCTTTTTCCAAACCACACATCTCTCCCTGGGGTTCCCTTACCATCCAATGGTAATCTGGGTAGCACTGGAGCTCACCACCGTTGGTGCCGCCGGTGTATCCGGTGCTGCTGAGCACCGGGAGGCCAAGGTGCCCGACAAGGTGCCGGTGCCTGCCAAGCTGTAGCCAGCCACCTTGACCTGAAAAGCTGAGGAATTTTTGTTGAGTGCCACTGTTTTTTTGTGTTTTTTTTGGGGGAGGGGGGTGGCTGGTTTGGGGGAAGGGGTTGGGGATCAATTCTGTTGCAATATTTAAAACTATCTCTGATTGAGGTGAGGAATTTTGTTGAGTCCAATGCTTTTTGTTGAAAATTTGTTGACTTTTGAGGTGGTGCTATTTCTACTATTTTTGGGGGTGGTCAATTTTCCTCAAGGTATCTTTTGGGGGGGATCAATTGTTGTTTGGCTGTTGAACATTGTTGCACTATATTCGATTAATTGAAATTTTGAAAATAGTCCAAGTGGTACTGTAGATGGTGGGTAGGTGAATGATGGGCTTTTGAAGCATTTCTTATAGTTCTTTGTTTTCAAGGTAGAAGGCATGCTTATTGGATGGTATACTTTTTGGAACATGCTGGTTTGAGTCGTCGTGCAGGTGCACAGTCTCAACATCCTCGATCTTGACCGCGTGGGTTTGGAGAGGGTGTTGTTTATGTGTACCTGGTACCAATCCCATGGTATCTCACACTCTTAAACCATCTTCTAGTTGAATAATCTATGTTCATCTATATTGAATTGTATTTTTGACCTAACAAAATTGTTGAGACTTCCTTTTCTTGAAATATCAAAATGAGAACTTAAATGTAGAATTACATCAATGTCTTTGGATTTCTGAGGGAGAAACCCCTTGGTTCAGAAAGCTGAGCAGTCAACCCATAGCATGGACTGACCCGCAGAGTAGGTGGCGCAAGTAATTGTGTACCTCAGCAATTGTTGGAGCTTTCGTTGGAAATTTGGCAGGGAAAGAGAGGCTGATTCCATGAACTGAAAATGATAAATCAAACATGTAAGGCGTCATCATGATGATGACGACGACAACAACACCTATGGAGAATTTGATAAGCAGCAAACATGTTTGAACAAATTGGCGCACGGGCTAGATTTCAAAATGGAACATCAAGTGCATAAAATGCACACATTTGTGCATGATATCAATATAAATATAAATAATATAATAAATACTTATAGAATCTTATAGACATATGCACAATTAAAAAAAACGCGTCCTTGTAATTTTTTGATGAACATGTTTTCAATGGGCTCCCAGACTGCATGGTGTTCACATCTGCCAGGGTGTGTGATGGTGCTGTCTCCGCAGGCCATGTCTCTCCATCGGTTGAAACATAGACGTACCAACCTGACACGGAGGATCCCCGCAACCTGGGTGAAAATATCTCAATGTGACAACTGTGGTGTGATGTGATGTTTTTTCTGAGTGTACTGGAATCATTTTTTGTTTAGGACATGTGATAGTATTTTGTTTATGATAGTTCATCCAAATTCTCACATAGCCCGAGTTTATCGGGTTTGGAATGAAGGGAAATCATTTTGAACCATACCCATCATCATCACTGCGAATCTGCAAGTTTCATGTCATGACTCAAATATCAGGCCGTCCCGTCCCCATCTGCCGGCCTGAAATGATGGCACCACCATTGGAACCCGAGAACCTTCATTGCCCGGGATGTGCGGCGATACCAGAATTTACAAATGGGACACCATGAGTTGTGAATCACTTACATAACAAGGAAAACTCCATGAAAACTCATCTGGCACATCACGGAAGATCAGATCTACATATCTTGCATCCCATATCTTTTCATGGCTGCGCCGGTGTTGTGTTTTTTTTTCTCCGCCAGGCCAAGTCCATCCAATGCCCTTTGAAACCCACACTCTCTACCTTGGACTTTTTAGCCTTCTGAAAATTGTGATTCGATTTTAAAGAATTGGACTTTGATGGGTGTTGCACTTCCACACCTTTTTTTTTTGGAAAACAACAAGGTTAATTTGGGAGGAAATTGTGTTGAAAAGTACTTGTACCTTTTGGTATCTTAGGCAACATTTCTCAACAAAGTCATTTTATCACAAACTCATGAACTCAACAAACTTCCGAACTGCAACTCCCACTCAAAATCACAGTTTTTTTTTTGCAAAACGAGCTTGCTGTTTTGCAAGTCAAGAGAAAACATCTGAACATCCTCAACTCAAATGTTTTTTAAATATCTGTCTGGATTGGTTCGACCTCTACATCTCATACCGAATCAGAAAAACCATCATTTGGTGAAAGCGGTCGGTTGGGTTTCGCTCAGCATTTGCCACCACGCTCGAGGTTGGCAATCTGGGAAAAAACCGACAACGGCCCGGGAGATTCTCCAATTTCAATAGATACATGTTTTTCTAAGGCAGCAAAAATAATATATGTCCTGTTAATCTGATATCTGTTTATGTCCTATTTCTGCTTCGACCTTTCCTTCCAAATTCTCCGAACTGACTTGGTTCAATTCAAAAAATCCCGCACCTCAAAGGTGATGGTTTCGGCACCATCTGAGTGACAAGATTGGTGTATTGCCAAGCCGCCATGTGTCTTCAGATGATACAACTAAGCTCTAGGCTTTGGGGAATGTCAGCACAAGTTCCAACAAGCTCCTTGTATTCAGCAATCACCTGACATTGCGCCATAAACTGTACACCGTTTTTGCCATCCTTTTTCGGCATCTTTGTGCACTCATGACTCTTTTTTGAAAATATAACAACCATTCCCTTTTCGTTTTGAACAGTTTTTTTCATAAATTGAATATTGTTGGGAACATCTTCAAGGAAGCCTTGCCCGCAAAGTTCCCAGCATAGTACTTGTGCTTGCCGTTGCCCGCTGCGGCCTCAGCGAAACATTTGGCGCGGGAAGCAACTTGGCACAGCAAACGTGGGGAAATTCTCTCAGATTCGGACAGTCATAGGTGCAAACTTTCCCTTGCCAGATGAGTGAATATAAGCCCTCAGCGCACCAATTTTTTTTGGTTCATGAATCTTGATGGCTGCGAAAAGGGTAAGTATCATGCAATATCATGTCTTTAACAACCACTATCCCAAAGAATCAATGCATGGTGTATTTACCTACATGTAGTTGCTTTCCCATGGTAAATGTAGCTGAATATACCATACGTAGATCCAACGGGGATTGATAAGTAAATACAGTCATACTGAGTCATCATGAGGATCCTCGCTTTCCAGCTCCACATGGGGCATCTGGGTCATACCTCGGGTGGTAGCTCCAAGATGCAGGGTTGCTTCAGATATCTTCCAACAAAGACCATATTTTTGTACAATGATTATAATGCTTACAATTGATAATGTTACATGTATGTATAATATAGCAAAACGAATATATTTATATTAATATATATAAATATACATATGATTTTTACCATATGTTCATATGATATATAGGCCTTTCACCATCTTGTACCAATAGGACGTTGAAAAAGAACTGATTAGAAGCTCTGCATGATGTTGTAGCCACTTGATGTTTTTGCTCAATCGATGCATCCTATCCGAGATCTACACAGAAAAAGAGGGTATCATTCTTCGATCACGTTGGGGGGTTCGAACCTGTAAGGATACAGGGTATGTGCTTGCATGTCTTGCTACAACAAAATGGTTTTGGTCATCCTTCAGGAAAACTTGTTGTGGCGCAACCACTCCATGATTCAATTTGTCAGAGCTCAAAACTTTCCTTTTGCTACCTGTCAATGGGTCAATTGCGGTGTGCTGTCTCTATTTAGCAGAAACCAGCAAACCAGCGCACTCAAAAGTCTGAAGGCAAATTGCGCTTGGAAGATTCTGGTTGAAATTGTCGCCAAGAGTCAAGCTTTGCAAACTGTCGGGGAAACTGACATTCTCCAGGCTCTGGTCGAAAAATGGCCAAAAGTCAAGCTTTGCAAACTGCTGGGCCAAGTGACATTCTCCAGGCTCTGGTTGAACTCATCGCCAAAAGTCAAGCTTTGCAAACTGTGGGGCCAAGTGACATTCTCCAGGCTCTGGTTGAAACCGGCGCCAAAAGTCAAGCTTTGCAAACTGCTGGGCCAATTGACGTTCTCCAGGCTCTGGTTGAAATTGTCACCAAAAGTCAAGCTTTGCAAACTG
>DF241852.1:0-58070 GCA_000507305.1 Breviolum minutum Mf 1.05b.01 | reverse complement strand
TTACTGATGAAATGAAAATCCTGAAACTCTGACCACTTAAGAGACCACCTGGGGGCGGGTGGTCTCCGGGTGATTCAGCTCATGTGATCATATGTGCTCACGTGCTGCTGAACCAATCCTTGTCAATGCAGAAAATTCCATACAGTTCGTTTAGTAAAGGTATATTCCAGGCATATATCATCTATACACTGTCTATAATTAGAATAATGTGTATATCTATATATATATATATATGTAGGTATATACATGTATATACAATGTATCTATAAAGGCAGTTGGCATATTACATAGATCTTTTTTGTGATATTCTCAATCTAATGGTTCTTGCAAATTTTCTGGAGGGATGCATGTTCGTTTGCCAAAGGCGTGTTGGTGTGTCAAAAAATCCCGGACGAGACTCGGGAGTTCCTTGACAAGAATCGGCTACTCGCCAAGGAATTGCCAAGAAACTATCAGCAAATTGTATATTATAGCAGTGAAAGATCATTATGCCTCAAAAATTGGAGAAACAAATCATCAATATACGGCTCAACATGCTTGGTAAAAATCGAGGGATTCTAAAGAATCCGGATCAACTTACGTGGGATCAAAGCATCCAAAAGCCACTTGAATCATTCATTCAACAAGTTTGAGGTGCCAAGATATGGTTTCATGGTCATTCAAGTCACGTTTGCTCTGCAGAACAGTCATTTGTCAATAGGATGTTTGTTCAATGGGCTTGATATAGACCTTTTACCATCCTTTACCCATGGGATGTTGAAACAGAACTGATTAGAAGCTTTGCATGATGTTGTAGCCACTTGAAGTTTGTTCTAAATAGACTAGATTACTCCTATCCGAGAGCCACACAGAAAAAGAGGGCATCATTGTTCGATCATGTCGGGGGGTTCTAACTGCTAACCTGTAAGGAGACTGGGTATGTGCTTGCATGTCTTGCTACGACAAAATGGTCTTGGCCACTGTTCAGGAAAACTTGTTGTGGCGCAACCACTCCATGATTCAATTTGTCAGAGCTCAAAACTTTCCTTTTGCTACCTATCAATGGGTCAATTGCGGGGTGCAGTAGAAACCAGCAAACCATTGCACTCAAAAGTCTGAAGGCTAATTCCCCTTGGAAGATTCTGGTCAAAATCGTAGCCAAAAGTCAAGCTTTGCAAAGTGCCGGGCAAAGTGACGTTCTCCAGGCTCTGGTTGAAGTAAAAGCCAAAGGTCAAGCTTTGCAAACTGCGGGGCAAAGTCACATTCTCCAGGCTCTGGTCAAAATTGTAGCCAAAAGTCAAGCTTTGCAAACTGTGGGGCAATGTGGCATTCTCCAGGCTTTGGTCGAAAAGATGGCCAAAAGTCAAACTTTGCAAACTGCCGGGCAACATGACGTTCTCCAGGCTCTGGTTGAAGTCATTGCCAAAAGCCAAGCTGTGCAAACTGTGGGGCAAAGTGACGTTCTCCAGGCTCTGGTTGAAAAAAGCGCCAAAAGTCAAGCTTTGCAAACTATCGGGCAGGGAGACATTCTCCAGGCTCTGGTTGAAGTAAAAGCCAAAAGTCAAGCTTTGCAAACTGCTCGGCCAAGTGACATTCTCCAGGCTCTGGTCGAAACAATGGCCAAAAGTCAAGCTTTGCAAACTGCTGGGCCAAGTGACGTTCTCCAGGCTCTGGTTAAAAAGATCGCCAAAAGTCAAGCTTTGCAAACTGTCGGGCAAAGTGACGTTCTCCACTCTCTGGTTGAACTCACAGTAAAAAGTCAAGTTTTCAATTCTGTGAATTTGGGTAATTCCTTCCAGTACAATTTCTTCGTTTTCCACTGGTTGTTCTCGAACTTCAACCAAAAGATTTCCATGAAGGTATTTCCAAGCGGCTGGCAAATCAACCCGTGTGTAGACATAGCACAGTGTAACTTCTCCTTGAAAACCTTGCTCTTTGAGGCTGTTTCGCAATGAAAGCTTCTTGGACTCATGTTGCAGTGAAATATGACAACCAGGTTTCTGCGGTATTCGCAAAGCAATCATATTCTGAAGGTCTTTGCCAGTGTTTGATGCAGGAATTCTAAGGAGAAATCCTTCACCCACCAAGCTACGCACATCAATCTGTAGGAGTTCAAAGCCATCTGCATGAAGCTCCATTTCACTATGATTGGACATGGCCGGTAACTTGTAACTTGCTGTTGGACAAACATGCACCAAAAATTACACCAAAACAAACCTATGCATGGTCAGTACCTTCTGGCAAACATTCTGGAGTTGCTATCAGTGGCTATCAGCACAACATGTACGAAAATCCAAGAAACCAATCCTTTTGTTCTAACCATGTCGTCGTAGATTTGCAACCTGCATCTTCTGCTTACATCCAAGGATCTACCCATCACAGCTGGCTTTTGGAAAATGAAATGATGGTTCTTGATGGTTTCTTATGGTTCCTGATCATCCTGATGTTACCAGAGACTGCAACGGATGAATCGGAATGAAACAAAGGTGATTCTTTCTTGCTCCAAATAGCTTCGAAACAAAAACATACCCCATTGTGTGCACACCTTAGCTGTTTTTAAACCAAAGTCAATCCATGGCTAACCGATGAAATATGTTTCAAAATCATGTTTTTTACTGATGAAATGAAAATCCTGAAACTCTGACCACTTAAGAGACCACCTGGGGGCGGGTGGTCTCCGGGTGATTCAGCTCATGTGATCATATGTGCTCACGTGCTGCTGAACCAAT
The DNA here is from genome assembly GCA_000507305.1 of Breviolum minutum Mf 1.05b.01. Classification (NCBI taxonomy): domain Eukaryota; class Dinophyceae; order Suessiales; family Symbiodiniaceae; genus Breviolum; species Breviolum minutum. The sequence goes on along the minus strand of DF241852.1, from coordinate 55,362 downwards.
CCTTGTCAATGCAGAAAATTCCATACAGTTCGTTTAGTAAAGGTATATTCCAGGCATATATCATCTATACACTGTCTATAATTAGAATAATGTGTATATCTATATATATATGTAGGTATATACATGTATATACAATGTATCTATAAAGGCAGTTGGCATATTACATAGATCTTTTTTGTGATATTCTCAATCTAATGGTTCTTGCAAATTTTCTGGAGGGATGCATGTTCGTTTGCCAAAGGCGTGTTGGTGTGTCAAAAAATCCCGGACGAGACTCGGGAGTTCCTTGACAAGAATCGGCTACTCGCCAAGGAATTGCCAAGAAACTATCAGCAAATTGTATATTATAGCAGTGAAAGATCATTATGCCTCAAAAATTGGAGAAACAAATCATCAATATACGGCTCAACATGCTTGGTAAAAATCGAGGGATTCTAAAGAATCCGGATCAACTTACGTGGGATCAAAGCATCCAAAAGCCACTTGAATCATTCATTCAACAAGTTTGAGGTGCCAAGATGTGGTTTCTGATACTCCATGTCATGGTCATTCAAGTCACGTTTGCCCTGCAGAACAGTCATTGGTCAATAGGATGTTTGTTCAATGGGCGTGATATAGACCTTTTGCCATCCTTTACCGATGGGATGTTGAAACAGAACTGATTAGAAGCTCTGTCTGATGTTGTAGCCACTTGATGGTTTTTTCTCAATAATCTAGATGGCTCCTAATTATCCGAGATCCACACAGAAAAATTTCATGTTGGGAGGTTCTAACCTGTAAGGATACCGGGTATGTGCTTGCATGTCTTGCTATGAGAAAATGATTTTGGCCACTGAACTTGTTGTGGCGCAACCACTCCATGATTCAATTTATCAGCGCTCAAAACCTTCCTTTTGCTACCAATCAATGGGTCAATTGCGGGGTGCAGTTTCTATTTAGCAGAAACCAGCAAGCCATTGCACTCAAGAGTCTGAAGGCTAATTCCCCTTGGAATATTCTGGTTGAAACCACGGCTGGTTTTTGTTTTAAGTTCCTGACACGAGAACTCCCGGAGTCGAAGACATGATTTTACCGGCATCAGCGTTGGTAATCTCGTAGCAAGCACCCTCAGGAACACGGTGACATGTTGATTCGTTGTGCAAAACGCAACAAAAAACACGGTAAAACAACCAAAATTTTATAGGGATTGGCAACATGATGTGGTCATTTCTTTCACTTCAAGTTGTCATTTCTTCCATCACCTACCTAAGATGTAATGTCTTTAGCTTCCCTCACAAATCCCCTCTCTGCGTTTCTAGCCACGAAACTCATGAACAAGTATCAACTCAATTTTTTGGGATGTCCCCCGCAAAAAAAAAACGACTGGTTTTTTCGTGTCTAAGAGACAAAATTGCCACCTTAAGGTCTTGACCTGCTGATTTGAAACAGGCCCAATGTCTTGACCTCGGTGGACCCCGCAGCTGATGACCCGGTAGAAATGACGACCAGACAGAAAATCTGAGAGACCCTACCAATGAGGACCTGAAGGCACCCCAAGTTTTGGGAGGAAAGGGGGGCAATGTAAAGAGTACCAAAAAGTCACTATTGCCATGAATAAACTGGAAAAAATCTGACAAAAACTTATAACCATGTGCAAAAATATGGAACGAAACATGAAACATATCATGATGATACCGTGAAATTCATCAAACTTCAGTGTTTGATCTACAAGTATGTCAACCCCCGGCTGCTTATAAAAGTACGTATTCCATGCCTGACTCCATCCGGAATTAATCAATCGTGGTTCGGTGAAAGAGGACCCGTTTCCACTGGTTGGCAGACGAATTGGAGGATAAAGATCTCATCCCCTGAAATCCTAGGTTGCTTCATAGAGATTCCACCAAAATCTTGGGCATTTTCTTCTTCAATCAGTACATATCATTGCAATTTCTCTGAATCAACCAAATTCGATAAATCGATTTTGTTCCCCCATATGTTTTGGGGTAAACCCAACCTGCCACTAGTGACATGGCCCCTTCACCCAGGGTGGTTTTCCGTGGATTTTCCATCCCTTTGGCGCCTGCATCGCCTTGAAATCCTCCAAGTTCTCCTTGTAAGGCTTCCGAGTTGGTGGAGGTCCTGCCTCGGTGATGGGAGATACGGGCCCCATCCCCAAGGCACTTTTTCAGTCGATGATTGTCCTTTTCCCATGATTTTTTGGTAGTTTTGTGGAAGGTATTTCAGGGTAGATAGAGATTGGGAATGGTATAAATATAGAGGTGGGAAATATATATATATATACCATACTCTATGCATAACAAAATGGAATGGCACCAATCTTATTGGCTTTCAAAAACTGTATGTAGTCTCGAGATGTCCAATATATAATGGAAGAAATAGTCAAATATGGCAACCGTAAGTTCAAAATCTATGTTGCCTTCTACTAAGCCAAAAAAAAGATCGCACAATATCGCACATGAAAAGAATCATCCCTCAAAAGGAGGGAAAAAGAAAACCTAAAAACATCCCAACAAACCAACGTTTCACCCTGTCATATCTTTCTTTCTCTGTCTTTTCTTGTCGTATTTTCCCTACCCAAAACACCACAGCCGTTCTCAGCTTCCAAACACCAAAGATCTCTGCAGAAGCGCTGAGAGGTGTAGCAGCCATGATGCCACCTGTGCAGGTGTGAACCAGTGCCAGGGTGGATCCATTCCTAAGGAATGATCCATTCCCCACGTCACTGGGAAACCAGCCTGAGGAAGGCTCTTGAAAAAAAAATTGAGAGTTCTTTTCAAATGAAATCACGGCGAAAAAATGTTCCCCCAAAAAAGTGAGTGTTGCAAAAAAAAATTGAACCGCCAATCTTTTTAAATGTGCCGTGTTAAGGCTTCAAACAGGGTGGAAGCCCTTTTTCAATTCAACTGAGGAATCATATCCCAAACAATCAAAAGGAGAAGTGCCATCTTCTCGCAACCCCTCCCAAATGTCTCATATCTGAGTGTGGTCATACTGTAAACCAATGGGTGTCTCTCAACATCAACTGGACCATACATAAATCCCACCATTTTGGTTTCCAAAATTGACGAACTTCTCTCATCGTGGAGATATGGGGATATGGGTCGACGTCTAGGTTTCAGTTGGAGCTCAGACTTTTGCAGCTTAGAACAACAAAATCGCTTAACTTTCTATCATATATGGTTGGTTTGATAGGGATCCTGGATCATGTTTTTTTTCCAATCAACCCCCACACAAAAATGGGTAGTATATTTCATCCCCTCTATATCCTAAACCACCCATCTTTGTTCAAACGCTCCCAATGTGACACTCCCGAAAAAATCACAGCCCGCCCAACCTGTGAACCCTGCAGCCAGCATCTCCCTCCGCTGCATCCTCCGGTTGCGAGGATGTTTGGGGCGTTGGGGATACTTCCTTCGAAACGAAAACTCAAACTCCAAGGGAAAAATTGGGGAAAAATGGCTGATTTGCTTCCTGGCTCAAGTGAACAAGTGAATCTATTATGGGATGTTGGGGATGGTTGGTTCTGGAGATTTTGGGGAGTTTACCTGGAAAACAAATGGATCTAACATGTGTATAGTACAGCCCAATGGCTTTAATTCATGAAGACATCATAATGGCTGTGTGGTGGAATGATGTAGAAACGTGTGAAAGTGGTCAAAAAATCGAATCAGCAACATCTGAATTCAAATACTTACAAACTTACTAAACATCATTTATTTAGGTTGTTGAAAAGGACTCCTAGTTGAATGATAATCTGCTCACCCTCGTTAATCTGCAAATATTATCTTGCAAGGATCAAACAAACAGCAATCACAAATGCAGAGTTGTAGAAATGTAACGATAGCTCCCAAAGCATTGTCAACTGATCCTCTTACACAAACTCAAATTAAATTTGGACAAAATTTACCCTTCCAATGTTTCATCCATTTTTTTGGGGGGCATTTTTGATGATCCCTTCATCCAGTGGAATCAGCTTCCAAGCCCAATTCCGGCCACAAACCTTCCAGCATCTGGCTGGATGAACGCCTGCTGTGCCAAGCGTACGAGGCCTGCCACCTGGGAGTCAGGAGTCCAATCGTTTCACGATTCGAGTCCAAGTGATTCACCCTTTGGGACAATTTGGAGATGAATCAAATGTCAATCAAATCCTCCAATGTGTCACTTGTACGTTGTTTTTTAATTGAATGATTTGTGTTTCGGCTTATAGAATAACCCCAAAAATCAAAACAAAAAGTCGGATCTCCTGATTTATTGCTGAACAAAACATGGATTCAACACCGTCACGAATCCCGGTGTTCAAGAAATCTCAGCTGGACACAAGGCCCAAAATGGCCAAGTGGAGAAACGAGCTGCCTGTCAACCATCAGAACTTCGGTCACCTGGGTCCTTTTCTTTGTTGCAGACTTGGTGAAGTTTTGTAGTTTTTGTTTCTCAACCAATTTTCTCAAAAATGCATTTACAGTAAATAAATACAAGTTGATGAACTGAATGTATTTGCATGAATTGAAATTGAATGTTTCACCAACATGGAAAACCCAGCTTGGTAAGAAAAAACAAAATCTCTCAAATACCTTTTTGGTTGGGGGTGATCTCGCTTGATGTCGACCCATCATTGAATCCGTGCTCATAAAACTTTGCTGCTCATGATTCAAAGTCCTATATCATCTCATGAATCTGTTTATACCCAGTGGCATATCTCATGAACCTGTTTAAAAGCCAACTTATTGACTTTACTCTTCAGGCCTCTCCGTGCCATGGCGTCTTGCTTCAAGGGGCGGCTTTTCTGACTTTCCAGTCTTGAGCCGAAGAAACAAGGAATTGATGTTCCATCGCACATGAAGGCCTTCTACTAAACCACCAAATATGGGAATACTTACCAGACTTACCAGATCTACTTTCACCCTGGTGTTTTCTTCAATCAGCGCCCAAAATTAAAGCTATAAGTGACCTATAATAAGAAACAATGAGTAGAAAGGCCACACCATGAGGAATGGCGGGCAAGGCTGGCCATCATCAGTGAGAAGTGAACAAAACATTCAGTGAAACGTGGTACCAAGTGCTGGACTGCCATGCCACTGTCAGTGTGGTGTCAGTAGACCTCAAACAGTGATCATCATTATCATCTCATCTCATCATCTAAGGAAGTCATACATCTCTCCCTCCAACACCATGTGTTGCTAAAAGAGTTATAGCAAAGATGGTGTAAATCGATGTAAATCAGTGACTTTGTTTGGTAAATATCAACATTGAAACTCTTGGATTTTTCGATTTTTCTGCTGGGGCTCCCAAACGCCGATGAATAGGCAGTCTCAGTGGATGGCAAAAAATCGATTCACGGCAGCTTAAGATGAGCAAAACATGTGCCGTCCTGGACATGGCAACCCCCAAAACTGCAACCAAGAAATCTATACAAGTTGGCCGCTACATTACCTTCCAACAAAATCATACAAAAAAAATCAACACCCTTGTCACATAAATCAAACAATAATCAAACAGTATGTATGATCATGTTTTCTACATAAATGATGAGTTTCTTCCTAACTTTCCCATTTCCTATTAGATTTTCCCTCCTGTTTCCTCCACCGGGGATCCCTCACCGGTGCTGCAGGTGGCGATGCTGCGATGATGGGACCGCCAATGTCCGACTCGATACTACAACCGGCCTCGGGGGCAAGCCGTTGGTCCAAGAGGCACATAGAAAACCAACTGAAATCATAGAGATCTATAAGGGATTCATCATGAGATTTCCCATTTCAATGAGCGGATGTTAGATATCTCACATATGTCTATAGATTTCTATGTTATATAAGGATAGTAGTTGTTTTACGATTCTATGTCCCTATTCCGACCATGACCCAAACGAGCTGCGGTCCATTGATTTGGCATGGGATTAACTAATGGGAAAGTCAACCGTGATGCAACCCCTTGCAACCCATGATGAATGAAAATCCAAATTGGAATCATTTTGGGATTCGGATTGATTTGGAACACATGAGTCTCCCCACTTCTCTTGGGATTCACGCTCGAAAAGTTTTGAAAACATGGGGAAACTGTGCAATCTTGGAACTTTGAAGCTTTCAAAATGATGAAACAGCAGTCTGACACAAAATCAAAATCGTTGGAATCTAACTTTCCCTTTCATCCAAAAAGAACACCCCCCCCCTTCCCGGGTTTTTTTAAAGGAGACATCTTCATCACCACATGCATAACACATGGTGGTTTTTTAAAATCTTCGGCAAAAAAATCCCAACGGAAAATCATCAATCAAGTCATCGCTGAGGTTTGTGGCAATGGAACAAAGCTTCAACTTCACCCGGTAGTAGTTGCCAGTTGTAATGCTGGAAGTAATCGTGTGGCTCAGGGCAGTCCTCGGTCAAAGGTTCCACCAGGTTGTTGGATGGTGAGTTCATCCGGGTTGTTTGTTGCATCAGTATGTAACCAATGGTTGGTTAAAATGTTTCTCGCAGTTCTAATTCGAATTTGCAGCCAAAAGGTTGAAACTCAATCTACTTGACTTGTATGACAAGGTCTAGTCTAAAACTTATCAATTTCACATCAATTTCACCTTTCTTTCCAGCAGGTTTTCTTGATGACGTCATACCGATAATTAAGTCCAAGGCGTGTCAAAGACAGAAACCTCCTCAAAGGTGTTGTCAGCATCATTGGCATCATCAACCTCAACCCGAGGAGGAGGGAAACAGGTGAGAGGTTTCACAAAGTATATATATGATGCTTTTTTCTAAGATATTCCCATATGATAACAATGAACGGTTTTCTTAGTTCTTTTTGGGTGTTCTTAGATGTTCTTAGGTGTGATTTATCAGTTTCAGTAGGTGGTTGCTATATGGTCAAATCGTAAGTTGTTTCTAGTTACTATTTCAACAAAGGCATTGCCTCCTCAACCATCTGATCCTATTCCAGTCGCAAGATCCATCATATGCGAGTCCATCCTCTTTCAACGTCCTGAGATGTCCTGCGTCCAAGGAACCGTTCTCAACCCCAACAAAAATATCAATCCACATCACTGTATCACACCAAAAAAACTCAAATATGAGAAAATCATACCTCCCCTGAAGTTTAACATAGCCCCTGCAAATAGGCCTTCCCAAAAAGAAACTTATCTCCCAACCATCATTTTTTCAAGGGCTACTGTCAAACTTCGGGGAAAAAATCATATCATCAACTCAACTCATCACTTTTCTCCCCAGGCTTCCACACCAAAATGCGCCAGCCAGTATGTGAAGAGCCGCTCAACTGCACATTTGTTGGTTGATATAAGGCCACTGTGATGCTGGTTGCCGTGGCGGTGAGGCCAGGTGCCTTGGTAAGATGGCATGATGAGATGATGATTTTCTTGAAAAAGTGAAACAAATCGGCTAAGTGAAATCGTCGTCGTCGTCATCATCATCATCATCATCATCATCATCATCAAGAAGTTATGCAAAGATTCCAACCACATGTCTGAACCACCTTTTCCTTTGTTTAAGCCGAGCTTCAGCAGGTTGTACTGGCACCGGTGCACAATAGATACCAGTAGGATCCGAATCTGCCTGGAAAAATTGCCATTCGATGTCCGACAAACAAGTCTATGATGGTCTATGAAGTTTGAAGAAAAAATGTTGATCTCAGTGCAAATGGCGCAAAGACCCATGGAATTTCAGAGAAAATCCATGGAAATCAAATTGAGAATGTTTATAAATCATAAACATGCATATAAGAAATGTTGCCTATGCTTTGACGAAGAATTTATGTCTCGGTGTCTCATCTGGGGCACCCCAACTCCTTCTCCTGATCCAACACCGTTCACAGCTGACACCTTGAAGTACAGCCTGTCATCTTTGGAGCTTTGAAGGCATCAGCGCCCATCTGTTTCATACCATAAATCACCAGAACAAAAATTCAAAATAATAATTCAAGAATTGAGTACCCTCCAGGGAACTAACATATCCCCCCAAACTGGCTTTTTGAAGATGATTTTCCTTTTCCCAAGGTGGGATATGTTAATTCCCTGGAGGGTAGTAACGGCAGTTTTTGTTGAATCATTCCTCTACACTTCTTCAGGACTTCCTTCAATCATTCTTCGACTTGCCAACGAGTTCATCACGAATTCATATGCATCCGAGTGACATTTGCGAAGAGGGACAGTTGTAGGTAAATTGGTAGACTGATGCATCTGCGGTACTACCTGGCAAATTCCATGTTGGAAACATCAAATATCTTTGTAATTAAGAAAAATGGAGAGACATTATATAGTTGGGTTGGTTTGGTTAATTGGGACTTCAATCAATGAACAAGTGCAAAAATTGATGTCACCTACATTCTACATTGTGTTGACATTCAGCAACCCTTCTGTTAAATAATTCTATGGTTTTCTTGGATCGCCGATCGTGACTTGCGGTTTGTCGGATGTTGTTGAATCCTGTAGCTGATGGTTTGGCTATTTTTGACTCAAAGAGCACAATCTGATCTTTCATCCTGATGGAAGAAGTCCAGCTAACCGTGATATGGAAAATATCATATCACGAAGTTTGCAGGATTTCTTACATCCCAGGTGGTGCAGGATTTCTTCCATCAACAGTCCAAACAGATGTTGTTCTTCAATTTCGGCTCAATGGCCGCAACGAAACAATCAATGACCTGCGGCTGCGTAAGTGGTACCGCCATCATCAGAGACTTTGACGTTGTACCTAGGCTCATGTCCGGTTTGACTTTCGCCATTTCAAGATGCACAAAGGGTCCACACAAATTGTGTCTTTTGCAAAAAGCCTCCAAAGCTTCATTTTGCCACAACACTTTGTTACCCAATCCCTTTGTTTGCAAAAGCTAAGTTTGGCTCTGGGACAACGCAACGCCACCATTGTCCTGGACATCTTTGTTGGAACAGCTCTTTTCAACTAGAAAAAACGCTAAAAACCGCATCAACCATCAGCTACCAGCTTGGTTCTGGAAAATCCTCCAAGCCAACCCCAACCCAACCAACCCCAACCCAACCAACCAACCAACCAACCAACCCAGCCAACCCAACCAACCCAACCAAGCCAACCCAACCAACCCAACCAAGCCAACCCCCCAAACGTCAAACATCCCAGTCCTTTCCCACATAGTCCCATCCCAATGTGATGGCTGTTGCTGATGAGGTGATCACATAGGGAGCTGAAGGGGCCTCAAAACAATCAGCTGTATTGTAAGAATATAAGGAAAGTAGAGATTTATCATCAAAAACAAGGGTTGTTCATAAAAAACAATTATCAAATCATGGTTTTTTATATAGAGATATTCTACATTCATCATATATGGTAATCATAAGGTCATCTAATATGATCAGGATGAAAGGGTGTACAACCTGCGTCATCAACTATTGAACAAATGATCAATAAGACGATATATAATTATATACAAGACTCTAAGCTGTGGATTTTTGAAAGTCTCCTCACAAGTTGCAGATGTTTGAAACCATAGGTCATGAGTTCTGGTTTCTTATTCCTGCTTAACCACCACACACTGAAACAGCATATTCTTCTGGATAGGCATCCTGGGAATGAATCATGACTTCCAGGGAGATCAGGCAAATCTGCCTGTTGTCACCTCTCTGCGGGGTTTTGCGTTTAAAGTGCCTCTGGAAGAGAGCCACAAACCAAGTCTAACCTGGGCAACGCACATTGATTCTGATGATATTTCATGATGACATGTTGTATCATATGTGTGTAACAAATATCTGTGTTATGATATATACTATGATATCACATACAATCATGTATATCCTGACCATGGTCGAGTAACTATGCATAAATTCATACATGTATAAACAATCAAGTTGTATCAATAAACAATCAAGTTGCATCAATTCTCAAATCAAACCTCAACATTAAGATAACTAGAGAGCACCAATCAACATCCAAACCATCCACGGGTTCCCCAACTGCGACGTCCAGCTGCCACACTCGTTGATGTTGCAGGCACGGACCTCATTTAAGCTGCAGTAAGATGACATGAAACAAACATGGTGTATATATACATATTTTATACATATACATATACATATCATACATATTACAAAATAATTGTGATGTATGTAATATATGGAAGTTTCCGGAAATAGTGGTACCCCAAAATGGATGGTTTATAATGGAAAACCCTATTAAAATGGATGATTTGGGGGTACCACTATTTTTGGAAACAGCCATATAGATATCAAAAGAAATTGCAACATATGACCTCCCTCAAGAAAAACAACTTCCACCCCAACCACAAGACTTCGCCTGGAACCGGTAGGTGTTGCCTGGTGTCAATGGTGTGGTTGGGCTGGCCTGAAGAAGCAGGGATCAACGGAAACTTCTGGATGTACCATGATGTACCCAACAACCTGGTTACCATCTCGCCTTTTGATGGAGTGATTCATTTTGCTTGATGTAATATTGAGTTTCTATTTAAACAACTAAGTCGAGTGGACCAGCTACTTTCTCACGTTGGTGTAGTAAGACTTGAATGTCAAATTCGGAATCAAGATCATGTTCTACGACATTCTATTGGTTTGAGACGAAAACGAGCATTGTGGATAATAAAGAATGAAAGAATTGTAGTTGTTCGTTTGCCTTTCACGGCTGTCAAAAGACCAATTAAATTCACAGCAGGAAACTGCTGGTCATCTGATTTGTGGTTTTCTGTTGATCTAAGCACAAAAAACATGTCCAGAGTCAGATGATCCAAAGAGCAACTAGGTGACTTGGAAAAGCGTCATTTCAAATTGCACTACTTACGCCAATTTGGTCGCACTAACACCGTAAGAGCACTATCTTCGGAGTGCATGTTGTGAACCCCATGCCGTGTTCAAAAAAAGAAACAATTTGAAAAAAGACACGTGTTTGTTGCGTGGCATCATCGTCCATGCCAGGACGTTGATGGCTCAATTTTTCTGAGCATCGGACGACTTTGAAAGCTGGCGACGTGGTGATGTATTGCACCGACGACATGGTGGTCTGATCGTTCCACATCACCTAGTTGCCCGTAAGAATGGCTTGGGGATAGCCATCCAGCATCATCCAAACATGTTGAAGGCAGAAAAAAAACGGAAATGCATGTTGTTGAAGGAAACAAACATTGGATGCTCAGTTTTGAATGACTGACATTCCATATTTTGGAAAACACCAAGACGAATGGAAATCTTGAAAAAGAAACATTGAGCATCCACTCGGATGAACTGTATACATGTACGATCATGTTTAACGAACCTTGGAAATTTGGGAATGCTATTTGTACCCACATTGTAGCGTGGGTTCATTTATCATGATGCCGGAACTGTCAATTTATTGTAGATCATGTCCATCTCGCAACGCCTCGTAGCGAATGATGCTGGCTTCATTGGCATGTACTGCTGCAGGTGTATCCCATCCGACCTGAGGAGAATTCGACATGAAAAACAACTGCCAAAACTTAAAAAAGATCGATATCGGGCCTTTTTAAAGGCAAAGTTGATATTTTTGTATAATTCATATGCAAATACATTCACCTAGACATCTATATATATATATATACGTTTACGTACACATTTTTCCATAAACATCCCGAAACAATACCTTCCACATCTATCAACACAACTTTGGCAGTCTATGTATCTGCGCCTGTATGGTGTAGAGTGAAGATGACACGTACCTGAATCAGCGGCCAAAACTCCCGGGTCTTTTGTGTGTCTCAAGAATTCTCATCATCCATCCATCACAGGGGTCAGAAGTGTTGGTTTAGTGGATTTTACGTACAGGGGTCAGAACATATATCTGGTTTGTATCACCAACCCAATGAAAAATTATAAAGTTTGATCTCCACAAAATGGGTAATTTAATGATTCCTGCATTAACGAAGAGTCTACATGTGTTCAGCCTTTACTAAGGTATAGTAGTTTCTATATATTATAATATATGATCCATCCATGAACAAACTGGGTGAAGAACGGCATCCTCAACATGAAGATATATGATGATATATCCACAGTCATTTCAATAGATTTCAATAGCCAGAATCATGAATCGATTTTTAAAAAAACACTTCAGTAATCATATCGTGCTTTCCCTGCCATCTGCGAAAGGGCGCCTGAAAGTCTGTGGAACACCAGGTGCTTCAGATGCTGCGAATGAAGAAATGCCACTGAAAACGCCCATTCCTCAGCTTCTGCAACAAGAAGGGTCAGGAGATACTATCATCATCCTCCTCCCAATCAACAAATTGAAACATGTCTTAACATAGTACAAGTACCTTCCAGAAAACATCAGCCACAAACAGGAAGATCACACTTGGAACCTTGCCCCCCTTCCCGTAGTCACAAAAGATGGGTTTTCATGCAAGTCCTGTATTCCTAAACCACATGGTGATTATTTCGGGACTCTTACATTCCAAAGGCAGAACCCAACATTACCTGCTGCTCATGACTGTTGGCTGTTGGCAAAAAACTTGCACAAACTCAGGAAGCCGCCATTTGCGTTGCTCGCACGGATCTGGCAAAGTATCCCAAAAAAACAACTGCAGGACAAAATGATGCAAACCAACAGGGAAAATGCCAAAATTCGAAGTTTAAAAAATAAAAAATACAACATTCAGATTCAGCTTTCAGAAGAAAGTAAGTAAATAAGTAAATGATTTAGAACTTACCTAATATGGATAATAAAGAGTTATTCAACCTTTCCTCAAAACCAGGGCAATTTTTTTGGCTGCATAAATCTCTTCGCACCTGGAAACGGTAGGTCGATCCTGTGTTCAGTGTATCCTGTCTGTGCGACAAGGATGTGCCAGCCTTGGTAACCAGAGAGGGATGTTTCCTTAAATGGTGGGTTTCCCCTCCAAATCATCCATTTTAATTGGGGTTTTCCATAAAAAAACATCCATTTTGGGGTGTTTCCCTATTTTTGGAAACACCTGGATGGATGTGTGTATTCAAATCATTCAATAGTTGATCCATGTTCATTTCTGAGCCATTGATGCATGTTAATTTCTTCAATTCAATAAAATTCATCCCAAGTACATCTGCTGAGTAAAGCAGAATTGCGGGATAGGTCGCCAATCTGAAATGTTTGAGTCATTTTTTAGGATCTTTAGGAGTTTTTCCCCAGGAAATCATCAATGTCATTTTCAAATGAAGTCGACCGTAAGGTCACCATGCATGGATTCCCCACATAGATCTGGTTGACGATGCTTCCTCCTGTGCCAGCGCCGTTGTCGAAGTACAGCTGGTACCTGGTTCCATGCGGGTGGTCCCTATGCGTGTTAGACTTTCGCACGGACAATTTTGTGTGTTTTATCGTTTTATCCCATATTTCGTTCATATCCGCATTTTAACATTTAATATCGGGAAAAAAAAGGAAAAAAAATATTTTAAAAAAAACACATCCACACCATCTCCAGTCATAAAAACCCCATGGATAATACACACATACATAATAAATCATGCCAGTAACATATCCCATAGGATCCATGTATGGTATATAAAAATGTAGGTAAATATACCATACATGGATCCTATGGGTATGTAATATATGTTCCATCAATGGATCTGTTCCATACAGATTCCTGCCATCTCCCTGGGTTCTCCCACTCGGTAATGGCTAGTCCAGTTGGAGCTGTCCAAGACACCTATTCGGTGGAAGCGGTTGGCAAATCTCGGAGGTTTCCGGCGGTTTGCAGGTTAAATATCTATACGTACAAAAAACGGGATGATAAATCACAAGTTGTGCAAAAAAAATAAACATATGGTTAGTTTGATCACAAACACTGGCACCCAAGATGTTTATACTTGTAGCTTATTAACATATAATCATCATATAATCTATATCTTTTGAATATTTAATTCCGCCCCCCCTATGACTTTCGCAGGCCCTCCGCAAAGCCCCAAACCTTGAACCCCAACCGGTGGCCTCAATGCTATTCTGCAGTGCTTGGACCAAGGTCAAAGGATTTGCTCCGAAGGATGGCAAAGCGCCAGCCTCGGGGGGGGAGGGGGAAATTTTCTTCACGGAGATTCCACATTAGAAAGGACTGTAGGAACACTTAAAAGGGACCTACCAAATTACCAAAGTTGGATGTTTTGTACCAAAAAAAGTTGAAAATTGGTTTGACACTCGACTTGATCAAAGCTCTGAGTGTTTGCGTGTGTGTGTTCTTTTTTTGGTATCGTCATTCTGTTTGACATTAAATCCAATTCAGCAAACTGGTCTATAAACCAGATTTTGAAGAAAAAAATGGCATGAAACCATTATCCTTGATGCCAACTTGATGCAAATTGTTCTTCTCTTCCAACCCTTGGGTCTTTTCATCACCTCCCACCCTTTCACTGACAAGACGTGTTCCTAGGAGTCGCACTGTCACTGACAACCCTCCTTCAGGAGATCCCACCTCATGACCGAGATTTTGCAGATGGAAAACGTTTCATCTAAACATGGGAACCAACAAAAATATACTCCAATAAATGAACATAGCAATGGAAAATCCACCATTTTGATGGTATTTACTCAGATTAGAGTATTGAAATTTCCAGCCGGCTATATGCTAGTTTATCGGAGGGTACTGGTTTCTTTCAGGTTTTGTTGAAACATGTTGACTTTTGAAAAAATCCACATCGAAGGTGGCTCAGTTGCAAAATGTTTCCGGTTCTTTCTTACGGTTGACATGTATGACTATAAGCGGTTTCAGCCTATGAAAAAATCTCCAAAATGATGGCCACTTGGAACATCCCATGGTCCATGGGGAAAATCCTGCATCAACTGACATTATCATTAATTAGAATTAATCATGTATTTATCATTAAACTCACCTTGAGTGTTTTAATGATCCCGATTTTGTCCATCAAGACTTTCTGATGATTCCAAGTTCTACACATCGCAATTATCAGCAGCGCAAACATAGACCTCGTCAAGGCGTGGCTTGGTTTTGGCGTAGGGTACCCCCCCCAAAAGCTGGAGGAATAAACCATTCAAACAGGTACATAGTGGGGGTTGTTACGCTTACACACGTTAAAACATCATCGTTTGAATCCGCAAACATGTTGCATATGCTTTTTGATTTTTTTTGTTGATCATTTCAATTTCTTTTGTGCACATGAGGTACATACAACACCATAAACCCTTTTCTGATTCGGACCATTCAGAAACAATGAATCTTTGTTGGAGATGTTTGATGATTTTGATGTTTCAAGCCGAATCCCATCCATCTTCTATCAAACGGAAGTCGGTACCCAATTCCTATCTCATGAAATGCAGATTTAAATAACTCATCCTCCCCAAATATCCACCTCAATAAAAAAAACAGATTTCTTACGTTTTTTAATCAAAACACAAGTTGGATAAGAAACCATCCTGCATTTCTTGGTGATTGCCCCCCTCGAAGTTGGGACTCCCAGAATGCCGCCAGTGACCAGTTCCGGTTCCAGGGCATGATGGGTTTCCACCCAAGGTATAACCTTTCCTGCCTAATACTCATGGTGGTATGTTAAAAATGGATGTATCTCCAATAGTTACAGCCATTTTCCACTGAACCATGACTTCACATCGACTAACATAGCCCATGCAAAAAAACTCATGTCACAAAGGAAAGTCTTTCCAAGCATCAATGTTTCATGATTGTTATGGTTGCTATGTTAGTTTTGTGAGTGTAAAAAACCAACCCAATGAAAACCAATCTATTTGGAGATTGCCTTGGAATGCCAAGCTTCTTGAGTTTTTTTTGGAGTAAACTTACCTGCACATAGGTCCAGGGTTACAGGGGCCCGGTCCCCAAGCATTTCCCATATGAAGGGATGGTTCACCCTATAATCCTATAACCTGCGCAGCTAAGATTTTTCCTGAGACTCCCACCATGAAGCCATAGGTCGTACCCGCCTGCAAGCCTTGCTGTGTGTGGAAGAGAACCTCAAGTTTCGCCACATGTATGTTGAAACTGGCAACAACAACTGGCTCCAAGCCCCCAACCAACCAAGAGATCTACAAAAAACATCAACATGGATCATGGAACCTCAACTTGATAATTTCCAACTACAGAATCGCCATCTTCCCCCCCCAAAAAAAAAACATCATGTGCGTGTTTTTTTTGGGGGGGGGGAAGTCCGAAAAAAATCTAAGGCTTCAGCTGATGGTCCACCACTGTGCGCTAAGGAGTAAGGGTTGGAACCTTGTCTCATGTAGACCTCCCAAGTTGAAGGATAACGACATGAAAAATCCCCACAGACTTTAGGGTGACATCAATGAAACACCGGCATGACGATCTCGTTGGCGAGGTCGTTTTCACTCATTGGTAGCTGGAAAAAAACGCCGCTGGCCACAGTGAAAAATTGCCTTATATAAATGATATGTGTATACTTGTATACATCATTTACATGCATATATAATTGCCTATTTGTAAGAGATGGATTTCCAGCCAAGTTCGGAAACACTGCAAAACTCACTTTCATGTTGTTTGTTGGGAATCGAACTCCTTACAAACCATCTTTATTACCACAAAGGGAGGTATTGACTGACCTGTTTTTACAAACGGCGTGCTCAACTATCAATCTCCTTGCCTTGTATCCAGTGATCAAAGCACCCACACAACCTTGGCAGTTAGCGAAGAATTTCATCGCCGCATCGATAAAATCACTTTGGAAAACCGTGAAACGACACTTCGTGTTTTTGGTCCTGTTGTTTTTTCATGTTTCAACAAATGAGATCTTCAAAATGGAAATGGTTGAATTTTTGAGCAAACCAAAAATCCATGATTTATGGATAAATGCACTTTTGCACTTTGCTGCATAAGAGGGGTCCCTCGCTGCGGTCCTTGCATCAAATTATGCTGGTGAAACTTAATTAAGATCAGGTCGCATCACCGCTTCCGCTCGAATCGTCTCAAGGGCTGCATTTGCGGCACCAAGCCATAGATCCAAATCGGGGGCTTCGACCTCACGGCAGGATCGGGAATTTCGATCGAGCTGGTCATAGATTGCCTGAGCCAGCCCTCCTGAAAACTGTACTGGGTACTCTTTTAGCACCGCCGTCCTGAAACTGCCATTGGAATCCACGCCGATGTACTCCTCGGAGGGAGGCGTGTAAGTTGTCTTCCAGCTCCGCATTGAATGCACCAACCGTGGACATCTCAAAGCTGCGATCCCTGTGCGCTTCCAAGCCTTTGCGCCAAAGAGCCCCTGGGGCACACAGTGAAGTCTCATCTCCGGCAGTTGTTCCAATAAACGAAAAATCGGAAGACGCCAAACCGACACTCGAGACTCCTCCTCCGGGATCCACGGATGCTCTGAAAGAAAAGTGCCACCCGTCCTGTAAATCATCGCAAAGACCCACATGACCTCCAGCGCAAATGTGGTGCCCATGCGGACGTGCCGAAGCTCCTTGGTCGTGAGGTATTGGATACCCCAAGCCGCCTCAGCAGTCCTCACCGGACGTGGCCAACTCTTCGTGGTATCTTTGGGTTGATGGTTTCGGGCTTCTGAGTATGTGTTGCATGGGCTACCTGCCAGCCCGGCAGCAAAGATACCCTTCCGCAGACCATCTCTCACTTTCCGCCACGCTGTTGAAGTCGGCCAT
The DNA here is from genome assembly GCA_000507305.1 of Breviolum minutum Mf 1.05b.01. Classification (NCBI taxonomy): domain Eukaryota; class Dinophyceae; order Suessiales; family Symbiodiniaceae; genus Breviolum; species Breviolum minutum. The sequence goes on along the minus strand of DF241852.1, from coordinate 37,813 downwards.
AAATCTCCATACTCTTTATCAACTGCCAAGTCCATGCTGAAGACTCTGATGTCATAGTCCTTGCCCACTGCCATACGTTGCAAATGATCATGGAAGTCTCCATGACGTCTCGGTCCTGAAAACAAGTGGAGTACAAGGTAGCACTTCCGGCTCCTTGGCCACTGCTACATAGGAAAGGCTGGGCTGTGGTTGGCATAGTCGATCTTGAGTGTGGCAATCAACGCAGCATAGTCCTTCTGTTGTGTATAGGAGGTCTCCACTGCTATGAGGCCTTTTCGAACCTGTCCGCTTCGCGCTAAAGGTTTGTAAATCGGCCTGTGCGGTTGTGGTCGATCTTCTTCAGCTTCCAGTTTGCGATAGATGTTGGCAGCTTGATCCCATTCATCCTGCAACTGTGGAAGTCCCATTGCCTCCACAATCTCTAGATAAGCCTGTTCAAGGCTCATCTCCGTCCATCCATCGCTGTAAAGCACCTGAAGCTCGCTCAACTCTCGCTGCCCCCAACGATAGAACAAAGCTTCGTTGAGCTCATCATGATGGAGTGCACCGCATAGGGCTTTCTGCCAAGCCTCTTGCAAGTCATAGGCCTCATCCGCATTGCTCCTTTCACCCGGTGCATCGTGAACCATGACACACCACTCAATGGTACACTGGGTCAATGCCTTCCACTCATCTCGCTCCTGTAGCTCACGCACAGGGATGTGTAGATGCTTTCTCCGTGCCTTTTGGGTCAGCAGGGTCCAGCGAAACTTCGCCTCCTTGAGCTCCACCTCATTGTGAACTGGAGGCGGCTGTAGTGGTCCACTGGCCTGTGTAGCATCCAAGCGATTGATCCCTTTGGCGCTGCTGGGTATAGTTGGTTTGTCTCGTGGGATCTCCGCAATCTGTGGGTCAAGGTGCACTCCTCGGGCCACAAGCGCTGCATAGCACTGATTTGCTGTGCCATCTCTTGGCATGTACGCCAAATGTTGACGGACACGTCCCATTGTCCAGAATTGTTTTAGGCAATTCGGGCATGTAGTAGTAGGCGCTAGGCGGTACTCTGGTGCATGGTAGCCATGCTTCTTGTAGCGATGGACTTGTAGTCCTCGAAAGGAGCTGAAGGTCTGTCCACATTCACATCGATGGCAGTCCTCTTGCACCAAAGCGATGCCAATGTCGTGGGGTGTACGTAACCACTGGTCTCAAATCAGTGATGATGTCATTGTGCCACGCTCGCACCTCACTCATCGCATGCTCCTGTCTGGCTGCATGTCGAACAGCTCTCCTCACTTTTGTCGGCCATCCATTGTTGTCCTCTTGCCAGACATGCGTCAAATGCTCCCACGTGGTCTCATGACCCAAGTCTACATCATACACTGATCTCAGCCATTCCACATCTTTGGTGATCTGCTTCTTCCAACTGGGGACCACATGTTGATGCTCAATCTCGATCAACTTGTGGAGCGTCTCCGGACCTTCCTTCCAAAGCTTTGCCACATAGAGTAAACGAACTCTAGCCAGTCTTTGTCGGAGGGTTGGTAGCTCATACTGGCTACGGATCTGTTCATCTGTGAGTGCTCCTGATGCAAACCCTGCGGCAACAACCTGCCGGATGGTTTTCATAATGAATCCTTCCAGGCGATCCAGGCTTCGCTTGTGGAGGTCGTGCCATAAAGCCGCCCCAAACAGTAGCTTTGTGAACACCAGCGCTTCCAAGAGCCGTAGCCGTGTAGAAATAGAGATGTGCTTGTTGGCAAAGATAGGTCGTTTGAGCTCATTGTATGCCGCACTAGCTTGCCCCAATCTTTGTCCCATCTCAACTGCATAGCCTGCTTCCGGAGTGTAGATGACTCCAAAGGTGTTTATAGGCACTCGCAATGCGAAGGTCAACTGTCTGTCCTGTTGGTTTTTGCTGTAGATCCAACAATGGTATAGGGACCGAACTTTCCTCATGGTGCATAAATTGCTTGCGCAGTGCCGGTGCTCCTTTCCCTCTGAACGTAGGAACTGCGACAGTTTTGCCGCCTTTTTTGTTCCCGCAGCTCCTTCAACACTTTGGATGCTGGACCCTTGCGTTGAAACCAGGCTTGTTCCTTCTGATTTTTGAAGTCTCCGCGCAAGGCCCGCTCGACTGAGGGTCCGTTCTCCTCTGAGAAGCGTTGTGGCAGCAACAGGCAACCAGAAAGGTGCTCCAAATGCCTTTCAATTTGCTGCAGCTCTTGATCCTCCTTCAAGCTCTTGTTTGTGTAGCCAGAGTTCTTCTTGAGAGACTCCTTATAGTCTACCAATTCTTGAGCAATTGCTTCCAGCGTTTGCTCAAGGTCCAGCAATTCAAGATCCTCTTTGCTCGCTGCTGACACTGTACTGGTGGCTTCCCATGAAACCTTCTTTTCAAGCAGAACGAGACGATCGTGCAAATTCTTCCTTTTTTCGTGGTCACGAAAATCAAGGCGAGGCGCCAAGGGAGGCGCCTCAGTTTGGATTTGCTCCAGTGCCTCTTCAGTTTCCTTCCTAATGCGAGCTGCTTCAGCTGCAGGCATTTGTTCGGTCACGGTCTGGATCTCGTCGCTGAAGTAGCCATGAACGGGCATCAGCCCTTTCACTACTCTGCAAGCATCAATATAACGATTATCTGCCTTCAAAGCAGAGATCCTCTTGCCAATATGCGTGCGAGCCTGGCGGTGTTCTCTTCCATCAAGCTCCGTTGCTTGTTGTTGAAGCCATCCAATCTCAAGCTCGACGTCTGATTTCCAATCTGCAGCACTTGCCATCGTAGCTGAAGAGGAAGTGACGGAAGTCACTGCCAAGGGGAGCGACTGTTGGAGTTTGGCACTTGTGCGCAGGTTCGCGGGTCAAAAGCTTGAGCCAAAATGGCTACGGATGTGGATAAATAACAATAAATACAAAAATACAAGTCTTTGAGTTCATTTGGGCTTTGGTTTTACCTCCTCCAACTACATCTACATTTGATTAACAAAAACGCCAGGCCTGTCGATGAAGGTGGCGTCCAGGTGAGTTTCACCGAGTAATCCGTGTGCTCTGTGGCCACAAAGGTGTCAACAGGATCAGGCCTTACCATGGAACTTAGCCAATCAACATCCATCAACCGGATACTTTTTGAGTTGACCTTTTTTCGAAGATGTGTTGTTATAATTTTTGTGGGGGATTTTGAATATGTTATCTTTTAAAATTGGAAAATGGAGGTTGTTTTTTATTCTTGAGGCATCAACATGTGGGATTTATAGACTTAATAATTCATGAGTCATATACAGCAATGCTCTAAGGTCCCCTGCAAGGCGCAAACTTGCGTCCGATATACCGGGCTTGCCTATCAGTTTCAAGTAAGTATAGATACCAGTCAAAAATCACAACAAATGGACTTTTCGTTACGAAAAAAGGCGCCTGTGACAAACCAATGGCATTCTCCGCATAGACGACGAAGCGCAAGAATTTGCCCTCCGGCCTGGCAACGAAAGGTAAAACTTAACTAATTGGAACTATGGTACTGAGACTACATCCAGTCAATGGTATGTCAATGGTTTACTACAAACACTTCATGAAATTCGAATTTCTCTCTCTTTTCAGATCTAAATCTACACCTCTGTTCTTGAAAGACACTCAGCAATCTTCTGCTTCAATGGACGCATTACATGTCCTGCTGCTCTGGTGAAAAAACATGTCTGAGATGACAACGAGTCAATGGTGTCGGAGAAAGTGCTACTGCTGTAGGTCCTCTCCCGTGTGATGTTGGTGTTCATAGTCAGTACATATCAGTCAGTTTTCCGAAATCAAATGTCACACCCCCGAAATTTGACATAGGTCCCTGAAAATAAGATGCCTGTCCAAAGGAGATTTTGTTTGGAAACCATCATGTTCAGGTTGTTGAATTTCCAAGGAGTCTTGGGCTTTGTAACACCTTTTCAATAGTTGATCTCCTGTTGTTGAGGAAGTCCGTGTAGTCACCGCTGTCATACGAGAGCACATATCCTGTAACAATTTCAGGCAAAAGTTTGGCTGCCACCCATGACACGCATGAAATACACCGTAACACAGCAACATAGGAACACTTCAAAAGCAGGTCCTGATGTCAACTTGAGGTTGTTGGATTACTTCACTTACAAACAAATCTAGGTATCATTCTCTCCAAGTTGTTGCATGGTGAACCACCGCCTGTGATAGGCGAACTGCCATCATTACTTGGAGCTGTCCAACTGAGCGCCACTGACCTAAGGAGCTCCATCCAATGGGTCATCGAAAAACTCCCATAGCATGTATGGTATATTACCTATATGTTTGTCATTCTTTACCTAAGTTTACCATAAAGATCAACGAAATGTTGGCAAAATATACAATCGTCCTGTTTTGATATGGTTTAATGGTATGGACTGTATCCAACTTCTATCCATGGCTCCAACAGTTGGATACAGCCATTGTCGGCTTTACTATTATTCATGAGCACCCATTGATCCTCCAGAATCCGTTCTTTTTCTCAACCTTTCAGGCAAAGCAGCAAACTCCTGTGTGATGTTTGCCAAAATTGGTTGCAATACTCCTGTGTGATGTTTCCAATACTTAGGTGTGTCTCAAAATTATTGCCCCCCACTATGAAAACTGCTATATTCCCTTCCTACTCAACCATTTCCAAGCGATAGTGGGAGCGTCCCAAGTTGCCGAAGAATTTCTAGAACTTCCCTTTTCCCAACAACGACAAACAACTGCATCTGAGTCATCCTAACGTGGTAGTTCGATTGACCGAAGAATCTCGTACCGGAGCACCCATCCTGGCATGGTGATGAGTTGAAGATGATCTTGGATGGATCTTGGTTTCACCTGCAGAAACTATCAACAACTAAAATAAACTATCAACACTGAGACTGAGATAGTTCATTTACAGTAGTTGATTCAATCCTTAATCCGCACCTTATCTATTCTCAAGAAACTGTATGTGAAAATCTTGAATTGTGACTCTAAACAAGTATGCCAGGATGACTGCGTTGGTGATGTTCCTCCAGGTACCAAGGTTTCAGCCGACCTGCAGTTTCATTGTTCCCGTGAACCAACAACATGGCGAATATCCAGGGTGGATCTTTTACCTACCCTCCAGGAACACCCTGGAAGATTAACATGGAACCTACAAATCAACCATTTAGAAGGGAAAATTATCTTCCAAGCCTCCATGATTATGTTCCATGTTAATCTTCAGGGGTGAAACCATCACATATCCCTTGGGAAACGGAAAATCATCATCTACTGTACCAACAATGCATTGTGTGCCGATAGTGTTTGGCAGGAGGCTATCGATTATCATCACCTGAGGATGTTTGCCTCGTCAATCCCCTCCGAAAAATATCGCCATGGATTCGCTGTAAATGATGAATTGATGATCACCCATTCGATAAGGCTTCCGCTGTAGGGATTCGCCCGCGGCATTCAGCGCTGTGGCGGCGAACTTGTAGATCAAACCACCTGTTGCTGGGTTGGATGTAAATCTTCTTGAAGAATGATCGGAGCCACAAAAAATGGGGGAAAAGATGTCGAAGAGAACAAAGACATATCATCAACGTAGATACTATCGTGTAGAGTATGTATATCATAATTATATAGTATGTCGTCTATATATAGTCAAACGTAACTATAATTATAAGATATCGCAAATTGATGCAAATTGTGTATATTACATTCACTCCTATCATAGATAAATCTTACAGAGCATACACAATGTCATGATATAGCACATATCATTTGTGAAGTATCAAACGTGTCCAACGTCATCTATCACAAACAATATCTCGCCTATGAATATGTATTTTCATAAATCACATCTCTTGTATAAACATATCATATATATATATATATATACACATTAAAATATCAGATGTATATACATAGATGTACGTATTAATGTATGCACCTATCATATGAATGCTGCTCCTTCACGGATTTATTCAGCTGGAATTCCTCGTTGAACACACACACACACTTTCGGCCTGAAAGTCCTGTGACAGTGAAGGAGGTGACCTGCGGTTGCCCTTGACCTTCGGATTCGTGGAAAGCTTCGTGCATCACTAGAACTCTTGATATGATCTTGCACCAATACATACCAATACATACCAATACATCATTCAGATAAAGGTGAGCTAAATATCTGAGACTTATCATGAGCTTAGATTTCAATGAGAGTTGAACAAGACATCCATTCAATTCCACACACAACTTCGCTTTTAAAAAATCTTCAGCTCGGACTCGTTTTTTCAAACAAAAAGTGGAGTCATCTGACAGAGTCACAGACCATTCCATAAAACGATGTTGATAGGATCATTGGCTCCATTGTTCCTGGCAATCATGGATGAATGGGAAGAATTTCTTGAGTTACAAGTTGATATGAGAATTTCTTGAATGGTTCAAATCATCATAGTTGTCATAAAACATGCCACACTGTGATTGTTTTCAATCATGTCATGTTTGTTGACAGAACCTTATCTTCCAGTCATCACCTTCATCGGTCGTTTCACCTCTTTGCTGGCAGTCCAATTATCACCACCGAAGGCCCATGTGCTCATAAAACTTCTCCCCACCCCCAAAAAAATATGTAAAAAATGGATTAAAATGGTATTGACTACCAAGTTCAAACTGCTTCATCCGGTTTCAACCATCAGTGTGTTAGGTGGCAAAACCACCTGAAAACCACTGAATGATTTTGATGATGATGGTTTTTTTGAATATCTCAATATGAATCCAATCTGCAAATATCTGCAAATCATCCGAAAGGAATACACTCCCTACAACTAACATATCCCCTAAAAATGGTGGTTTCCAATAGGAATCTCCTTTTCCAGGGGTCTATTTTCAGGGGCTATGTTAGTTAAAGGGGGGGTAAATACTATTTTGAGCCATCAAAGATACATCAAGCAGATGTTCTACACTGAAACTCGTGCGTGTAGCGCCTGTAGAGTTTGTAGCCCAACAGTTGCGATCCACCCGAATTGGCTGGTGGCGTCCAAGACACTTGCAACCTGAAATCCCAGGAGCCCGTTGGGGTTCATTGAGTTACTATAGGCTGATGGTTGAAAACATCCAATTTCAAAACTAGGTCTTGAAAACAAAAGAATCATTGCAACACCAAACCAAGAAAAGGAGAAAAAAAAACTAACTGACCAGAAATATAAAGGTCTTGATTTTTGTCCGTGTTTTCCTCTCTCTTTTTCGGCCCATCAAACCCTCTGAAACAAAAACTATCAAAAACTAGTGTCCACCAACCAAAGTTTGCTCCTTAAATCACAACTAGTTGGTGGTTTCAACCCATCTGAAAAATATTAGTCAAAATGGATCTTCTCAGGAAGGGGTGAAAATAAAAAATATTTAAAACCACCAGCTAGACAAAAACGGGTGAAATTCCAAATTCATCAGCTCCCCCCCAAACCACCACGAAACCACGAAGGTGAGCCAGCCGAAAACCAGCAGGAGATTGAGTTTCCCCCACCCACTCTGAGTTCGAGTTGAAGCAACCACCACTGGAGCTCCTGGTGGATCCTTAGCGGCCCGAGTTTCGCCGGTGGATCGGTGGATTTGGGGGGAGTTATGTAATTTTGAAACTCATAATTACCCAATAAATGACCTCTAAATAGCCTGAATGTTGAACAAATGGAACCTGAAAATCTTGTTTGTTTCAAAAATCATGGTGGTGAAATGCGATCAGTTTTGTTCCGGAACATGCAATCATCATCACAAAAAAAGCATTCTTAGTCACCTCTTTCACAAAAATGCGCTTCCCTTTTTTGCGGGGGGGTTTCCAGCTGTTGGTTTTAGGGGGAAAGAAAAATCTCCCTCGTTGGATCCCTTCTTAGGACTTCACTGGTGCTGCTGCAGCATAGAGTGTCACCTGTGGATCGATTCGATGTGCAATGAATGATGGTGATGGTGGTCAAAATGGTGGTCTTGTTGGTGGTTTCAACCCATCTGAAAAATATCAGTCAAATTGGAAATCTTCGCGGTGAATATGGTGGTGAATGTGATGATGAATGTGATCAATATTGGAGATTGTTGATTGAGGTTGATCCTTTTTTTGAATCTCAATCTTGTATTACAGTTTTTGCGTTGTTGTCCAAAAGACCTTCCCAATTAATTTGCGGCATGTTTTTGTTACCATTACAAGTGCTGGAAATACATATAAATATAAATGATGTAAAATGATGCAAACTGTGTTGGACATTCATGGATACTGATCTTGACTACTACTCAAGTGTAAACCCTTCTCCAAAAGTGTATCCAACTTTGGAGGTCAAAAATCTGAAGTCGAAATCCAAAATCCACCCGAAATTCTTGAGATTTCAACCTCTCGGTTTTTAGAGATACTTCTCAATTTGACTAATTTGACATAACTTAACTGGGTAAACGACATCCTTGTTTCTTTCTCGCCAAAAAAATGGTTTCTTGAACTAGTGCCGGTGCCTGCGCATAGTTGGGCACAATGTCTGTAAGAGCATTGGTGTCCACCACACGATTAACAGCTGCAACCTGCCGCTTTCATGCAGGAAAAAGACCCCCGTTTGGCCTTTGCATATATCTACATATAAGTACGTACATCAAGGTATGATATATTACGGATTAAATTATATATTATGGTATGATTTACCGACAATTGGGCAATGTGTTGGGAAAAAGAGGTATGTGTTAGGTCTTGGAAGATTGTTGCATACATGGATGGCATGGGATGTATGATCATGATGTACCAGTATATTGTGTGTAGTCTTTCAGAAACAACCTGCAACATGTCGTATCGCCATGTTGCACAGCGTTTCACGAGGCAAAACTCGCACCTTGAGGATGTAGTTGTATCCCAATGTCAGCCCTGTGACGGTGTAGGTGGTTGTGGTTGGCCGATTCACTCCATCTGTAGCATCGATGAAAGTACTTCCACCCAACCTCAGAAACGATGTATCCGAAACAGCAACAGCACGTGGAGCACGTTGTCACAATGGCTTGGGTGTTTTTACTTCAAGGAGACAGGATATAGTTTTGGAGGTATACAGTATATGATGCTATCATGATGCTAATGTGAGAAGTGAGATTAGTTGAGTCTGGTGTATACAGCACAGCATCTGTCAGCAAAATCACTGCTCTGCTGCTGCACGTTGCTTTTTTGTTCGCGTTTTTTTTCAGGATACGTTTCGAGAGCTTTCGGTCATTTCAACCTGGCAACATAGGCTTCGAAAGATCCGCGGAAATCAAAAAGAAATCCAATCCGCAACCAACTTAAACTAAACTTTCATTTCATTATCTCAAGGATCTTTTGTTGATCATAAATTGAGAAAGTTGAAATGTTCACAAACAGCTCCCAACAAAAAACATCAAAATAAAACTTCCTAACCAACTGGAGTCATTGCACACCTCAATCTCTGCACTCGCACCAATCTTAGTGGCCTTTACCTGGCTTGACAATGACACCAGCTGACGGACCCATGTTTTTATGCAGCGGTAAAAATCGATGAATGTCATGTTTATCAAAAGATGGGGGAGATCGACAGCATCCCAGTAATCCAACCTAGTCTAAAAATTAGTCTGATGTCATGGAAAATTAATGAAACAAATTGCCTATCCATTACAACTATAGGGTGTGATTGCGGCTCCGGAATCTCTTCAACGTATCTATAATTTCATATTGTCCACAAAATGGAACGAACCCACCAAAAAAGACTCATTTTTAAAAGGACACGGTCCTTGTCATCTTCATGATCTTCCAAGGGCTCCTGCTCTCCTCCTTTGGCTTCCTGTTTTCGTTTTCAGCTTTGGGTTGTGATCTGCTGTGATGGTGTAGAAACTTTGGAAATCAAATTATCAAAGGTTGACTTAAAAAAAACTGAAAACATTTTCAATAGGACATACATCTGTCAAATTGCCAGGCTTTCCATTGTCATGGTTTTGGCTTCACACTGGAACACCAGCCTCATCACTACCTTCACCATCCTCTGCTGCCGTGTAGGCATCTTTGGCAGATTCGGTTTCCTGAGAACACCATGACCGTTGTAAGTTGACAAAGTTAACTAATAAATTTCGAGAAATCCTGGGCTCTTTAGCTACCTGGTACCTCATTATCCTAAGGAAAAAATAGCCAATATAAAACACATCATCCATCATCGTTTTTTCCGCTCCCTTCCCTCCTTCAAATTCAATCACCCCAATTCCCCAAAACTCTCCAACAAAAAATCCACTCCTTTGTCGGGAAATTTTGTCTTTTTGGAGAGGGGTGGGGGCTCCAACCTCTGTACCCCAACAACGGCCGAGGTGCAAAGGCCGTGCTGCGCACTAGAAGTAGAAGTAAAGGTCCAATGACTGATAGCATCGTGACCCAAGTCCATAATGCTTGGCCATTGGCATTTTCTGACCACCCTGGACATTCGCGACAGCTACTTGGGCAACCTGATGATGCTGGTACAGAACACCTGCAGTGGAGATGAAGATGATGTAGCGATGTTTTGGTTTTTGGTTGGATTATTTTTGTAGGGTTGGAAATGATCAAAACAGAACGGAGGGGTTTGTGGTTGGTTGATTTACAGTGTTGATTCATTGTGTGTTGCAAACTTTCAAATCCCAAAACACTTGGACATTTGACTGTCTGTTGAATCTCAAAATGGATTAAGGACAAGGCAAACTGCGATGTGATGAGCAAAGATTTGAACCTGGCAATCATGCCATGGAAGCAGATGCGTGGAATGCACCATCAAATTGTAGATAATTTAGATGATTACCAAATATGGTTTCCTGGCTTCTCCGTCGTTTCAACTGAAACTTTCATTTTGAGCAGCCTCAAGGGTAGCAAGCGTTTCACATGGAGCATCATGGCTATGAATTTTCTAGGAACTACACTCCCTGAAACCAACCCAAAACGGCCCCCTGACGTTTAATGCCTGGCCCTCAAAAGGTTTAATGCATCTTCCAAAACTAAGATGACAATGAAAAATCACCATTATTCAGAGGGGATACATCTTCAAATGGTTGATTTTCTATTGTCCTGTTAGATTTCCGGCAGGGTGTAAGTATATTAACTTTTCAGCTGCAAGCTCTTAGTTTCAGGTAGGGGTAGCTCACCGAACCTCGCCTGTTCCAGAACTGTTGCATGCCACTAGCGCTTCAGCAGCCTCCACGCCAAGGGGATAAGAATATGAAGGGAAATGAGGATGAGAATCTATTTATACCATATATATTTATCATGTACCGTAGTATTATGTATTCATATACAAATGATATGTTAAATGTCATATATCGTATATCCTTACCATATCATCGTTGAATCATTTATATATATTTATATTTTATGTAATATGCATAATCGAAGGAAGTTTAGAAGTCTAATTTCCGACAATATGGACAGTTGAAAAGCACAGTAGAGTAGTCAAGTCAGCAGAAAGAAGATGCACTAGCGCGAAAGTCAGAAGAAAGAAGACTCGCTCTCACCGAACATGTTGAAGATTTTGGTACCACATCTTCCCCACTTATTTTCCCCCGCCTGGCAATTATATCTACAAAAGGCCCCAGTTCCTGGGTCACCTGCAATCTCTCAACGCCAATCAACGACAAAATTTGGGTAGGGTCACGGAAAAGATGTCTCTCACGTCCCTAAAACCAAAAAACAATGCACTAAAACAATCTATAAATGTATAGCAGATTTGGGGGCCCTTCCCTAAAAGTTCCCCCTAAAGCTTGAGCAAATTTGATTGGGACTTGCTTTGGGATGTCGATCGAAAAACTCTCCTTTTGAATTCCAACTGATGACTGATAACAATTTTAACCTTCCTGAAACATAGAGCGGCTAGAGAATAGTTCTTTCAAAGGGTATTTTTTTTGAGGAGTGGACTTGTTGGTTTTGACTGGTAGCTGTTAAAACATGCTAGCAGCAAAATTTGCATAAACCTCGGTTGTTTGGGCCCCATACGCAAGCTTTCTGTCCATGCCAGGGGGAGAGGGGCATACCGTTCATTTTGAGACATTGCCATTTGGTAGTCTTTCCTTATTTGAACATGAAGAGGTGTTGGATCCTACTTGTTTTTCTTGGCTTCAAAAACATGTTGCAGGTATAAGATATTGATCATCTTCAGCATGTGTGTCACACATATTTGCTTATATAAATATCCCCCCTTTGGACCTCAACTTTTGATGTATCAACTGCACCAAGGTACGACATGAAGGACAATCTGGACAATAGGTTTCCAGCAAAACACCAGAGATCCAGCCGGTTGGAAGTCCAGCTAAAAACCTCCCAGCGGTTTTCAGTTGCTTCCCAGTTGGTGGTTCAAGAATCCTTATGTTATGACCCTTCCATTATACTGATTAATTAGTTATGAGTTATGATTAGTTAATGGGAATCCTTATAATACTTATATATACTTATATGTAATGGTTTAGTATAATTCCTATGCAACTGGCATGTAGAATCCCAAAAATAAAAAGCACATAACCAGGGTTAACCGACGCTCAATGTCCGGTGTGTCTGAAAGTCATCAGTCGAGGCACTGTGGTGTGAAGGCAATCACCATGAAGACACCCTCTTTGCCGTCGGGTGAAAGATCAGCTGAAAAGGTATTGAAGCGAGGACTCCAAATTACCTCCAATTTGGAAGCAACAAAAATGATCAATTCATTCATATTAAATGATTGTAAGTTGAAGTCATGGATCTGTCCATGTGAAATCCTCAAGTCTTAGAAAATATTCAATGTCAATGATATACAGGCATGATGAAATTCTTGACTGACACTACAATAATGTTGATGGTTCAGAAATCCGGCTAACCAGTTGAGGTTGGTGTAGTTTATGCCATTATTTACAAGGTTTTATACATCCCATGTGGTTGTTTGGGATGTCTGAACCATCAACAGTATCTTGTGTTAAATTTACCTGCCTCACCCACACTCATCGTGGCCAGCCAAGCGCAGGTGGCACGGAGCTCAGTACAGCAAATCACAACTCTATGACTCTATATAACTCTATGCCAATGAAATGGGAAAAAAACTATGCACATTGGGAAATATAGAAAGTATAGATCTGATGTTGATTCTGTTGATTGATTTTTAACTCTTCCTGGCAGTGATGAGTTTTGTGACCAGTTTCTTCGTGGGAACAACTGAGACCCCCAGACCGAAACCTCGAAGATCATGAAGGCGGGCGACAACGACATTACAACCTGAATGTTTCATTTCATCTGGGTGAATTGACTGTTTCACCCTTGCAACTCTCAACATCTATCATGGTAAAGGTATGGCTGTCAGCTGTCACCATGAAAATTGACAAGAAATCAAGGGTTGTTTCATCCGCATCCAAGTTGCACTACCCAAGAAGATTGCTGGAAAGTTCCTGGATGATTTCTTCATTGTTTCGCTCTGCCAAAAAAACATGTGCTCACAAAAATCATGGCATTCTCCAAAACAAAAAAAATGTCTTCCAAAATTCATGGTCCTCCACTTTGCTGTGGCCAATGTTACCACAGGAGGCAGCAATGCACAAATCCAATAGTTGATGCTGTTCACTGTTCCCCAAGGCGCCTGGTCCAAGTATTACCAACATGATATTCCCCAGCGGCAAAAAAACCCGAGTCAACTCACATTCAAACATCAAAAACGAGTGTGTGTGGCTGAGTTCTGCACATCTTCACCAAGTTCCCTCACCAAATATTTCGGCATCGTGGCATTCATGTGATGCCATTGGGCCTTAACACCTTGGTTTCATGTGGCTGTCAACCAACGGGTGGTGCCCCCCCAAGGCCCAACAAGATTCCTGAGGTTCATGCCAACTAAGCAAGTGGAACAAGCAGCGACTGTCCATAATCCACGATCATGCCTTGGAAGTTCATGGTGTTTTTTTTTACCCTCCTGGGTAGCTAACATATGATGATGCTCCTTCCTTTTCCAGTGGTGGGATATATTAATTTCCCTGGAGGGTATTCATGACTCCTGACTGTTGCTTGCAGCTTGATTATCCCCGTCTATTCAGCGTGAAGCGTGAATGTAAATCACATGGCCTATGGGCATTTTAGTGGATCATCACAATCGTAAGGACTAAGTAAGGTACAAATGTTACAGAAGTTGAGATATATAAATGCTGGATCCATAAACATGAAGGAGCTCAGCAGCGGAATACGAAATGTTTGAGGAATTCAGATGAAGTATAACCTTGAAAAACCATTTACTGTACATCTCTCTGCCATGTTCAATTACAACCCGTTCTTGAATGTTGCAAAATCCACAGCCCATCAATTTCAAGCACATTTTTGAAGATGGATTTGCAGTAGCCACTCGAAAAACGGAAATGCAAATCCCATGTATTGAACAAATGTGCTCATCTCACTTATTGTGTAGTTGCAACGATTAGCAGTGGATACATGTTTTTTCCCCTACCTATGCTGATATAGTTGGTATTTTACAATCCAGGTGCCATGAATCTTTGTCGCCCCAAAGAATCCAAAAGGACTCTAAAATTAAATGAACAAATATCACAAAATTATCACAACTCGTGCCTTGTACATGGGTCAAGACTGTCTTACGATTACATAATAATATCACGTTTCTATCTCTCCTCAATGTATCCTCTAACGAGGAAGTTGGATGGTTGGACATGTGGATCCCCTTCCACCAGCCAGTGTTTCACAAGGCATCAAGGTGCAGAATAGACAAATTCTCGCGGATCGTTGACCGTACGGAGCTTCCTGCGAAACGCTGGAAGTGGATGGGTTGCAATAATCGTAGGATGATCCAAACTACTGTGCTCTGGAGGGAGGAGGTTGAAGTTTAAGCTATGAAACTATACAGCAATCAACACATTTGCTTGAAAACAAGGCAAAAATGAAGATGCCAGGCATGCACAAGACAACTAGAAGGTTCAGCAATACCTTTACAAGATATCGAAGTTACCTGACTTAGAATCTTGCCGAAGATGAACACTAGTGGATGCAAGGTCGGTAAAAAAGAACCACAATGAACATTTGCAAAAGTACGGGGCATACAGAAAAAGACACGGTTCAAATATTGTAGATACCATCTCAAATGCCAACCCTTAAGACTTATATGCACACATGCAGGATCATATACCACAACTGTACATTTCGTGTACATTCGTTGAACATCTACATGTCAGGTCTACCTGTCCTTTTGTTGGCGACTGGGCTTCTCCCGTCTCATCATCCTGGAAAGTTGGAAAAGCCACACTTCATGGTTTAGATCTCTTGTGTTTCATCAATTTTGTTTCCGCTTCAAAAAGGGAAACTGTAGATTCTTTTGAAAAGTATGTTTCTACAATGTCCAAACTACTAAATTCTACCAAATATACCACATCAAACCTGCCACAACATCAACATCAAGAATTCATGTTGATTATGGAATCACATAGGGATATGACTTGGTAACAACTCTTTACAGTGATTCTATGGTTCAACCTTTAGTGGCAAGTCACTGACTGTCAAGGTTGTCAATTCTAGTGTCACTCCTCAAAGAGAACATGTGATCGACAGCAGCTGAGGCGAGTTGTTAAACTTGCTGGTAGACAACATGCTAAGAAGAAGCACAGCAGCAATGCTGCCTTCAACGGTGAAGGAAAGCGACATCTTCCCAATGAAAAGACGGAACAACATCTTGGCCGAAAACAAAAAAAATCAAGCTTAAACATCATACTCTGGCTTGCAGTAAGGTGGAGACCCACAAGAGCTATGGTAACAATCTATTGCATCTGTGTTGTACACATGATTTAAACAGCAAGTGGATAAAAAAAGATAGAAGAAACAGTGCTTAACTTTCATTACTTCCTTGCTTCACTTCAGACTCTGAAGCATGGCCTCTGTCAAGACCAAGCATGCCCGTGTCGGTGTCGCATAGGCGCCAAAGACCCCAACGAAGCCCATAGGATCCTTCACTTGCCAGGTACGAAAAATGTCGATGACCACGTCAGCAATGCCACCACCTCAATGACTAGGGCAGATGGAAGTTCCACCAAAAAAACGTCGGTGGTATATGTGAAGCTAGGAGTTTCCAATTGTGGATAGATGTTTGTAGTCAAAACAGCTGCATGAAGCCACCGTTAATTCCAATGGATGGTCCGATAGTTACATGTTAGATTCAAGCCTGTAAACACTCATGGACCCTGCCTGCATTGTGCAACGCGTAGTTCACACTAAAAGCCATGGGTCGTTCCTCCTTCACTGTCAGCCGCTTGAGACCAACGAGGAAAACCTGGAGGGCAAAATCCAAATTCCAAGAAGATTCAGTGCTCGTGACTTCTTGGTGATGCAAAGTTGACAATGTTGACAAAGTAGTTTGGAAAGCAAACAAACAAATCCGGATTGAGTACCACTCTATGTGTGATAATGAGTCATAAGTTTTAAGTTATAAGTCAAAAAACGAAAGAAAATGACCGGTCTTCATTGAGACGGCAGAGTTTTTCAAACAAATCAAACAAATTAAACAAAACAAAAGCAAGAACAAAAGCAAAACCAAACATGTAATAGTATAGACACATAACTGTGCCTTTTCGAATCCTACAAAACTATCCTCTTCATTGTTTAAAAAAAAACAACAACCGAGTTGCAGGGAGCAAAAGGCCCTCTGCCATCGGAGAGAAGACCAGCATGGCTAATCGAAAGGTTTCCGGATTTCGTGCGGTGATCAACACCATGCGCGTGGAAATCATGGCCGCAGTGGCAAAAATGGCCGTCCGTTTGCTACCCACATTGTCCTTAAAAGTGCGAGATGATACTGGAGGTGTTGCAGGTTTATTTTGATTGGAAGTTGGGGGCCCACCACAAAAAATAGAACAAAACGACCAGAAGCATAACATGCTACGCAGCAAACACCCATATCTTCCAAGCTTCAATGGCAAAAATACTGGCAATGCTGGTCCAAATTGATGAGAGAATGCCCCACCATCCATAGAGGGCCCCTGCATCCTTGTCACTGAAGCCGAACTCGTCTGTGGCATAGATCACCAGCAATACAGACATGACATGGTATGAGAAAGAGGCGAAGAAGTTCAGGAAGAAAATCCTTAGTGCCATTTTTCTCAATGGAATGAAAAAAATCTCAAGCATTCGTTCACCCACAGTACACAGTAAAGATTCCATTAATTACTCCAAATTTACCAAGCTATTCATGTCAGCCTTCTAAAAAGCGATTTGTGTTTTCCATCTACAAATCCAATCTAACCAACAGGAACCTCCTTCAAAAAGTCTCAACCCCCAAACCCTGACCTGCTATCAAGAAACATCCAAACACCACATCGAAATTTGGGACAACATCGGCATCCCATCGGGGTTTGGGGTCCACCCTTTGGTGTCACATGCTGGGCTCGCCAAGTAAAAACCGCTCCACCCGAAACAGGCAGACTGTCAGCGTTTCATGTTTCATGATCAAGGTATTGAGAGTCACAGAAACATGGATAAAATGATGATGAAACAAAATTGAGAGCTTAGAGTGTTGTGTCAGTCTCAAGTTTCTTCTCAAATATCGTCAGAGTTTCCCATGTCACGTCTAATTTTGTTCACCTTTCTCAGCATATAGGCTATATGAGAGTTGTTTTGTGTGGCTTTATTCACCTTCTGAAAAGGCTCAAATTCTGCAGCCCGCCGCAAGCATGTGTGGATTCAGTTGCTAAAAATGCAGATTTCCCCACTGAGTCACTACTGTAATCCCTGAATGCCTCCTCCTGATCCTTTCAATTCTGGACATGTGGCATGCGTTGGCAAATACAAAGGCTTATACAAAAATCATAAATGGAATGGATATAAATGGCCAACTGCCTGCAAAATGAGCATCCAAAAAGTCTGAACTGTTAGCAATGTGCAATGTTTTAAGGATGAAAAAAAAACACAGAGAGTATGAGTACCAGACCCATCGTTACGCTCGACATAGTACTTGATGATGGGTGAACCACCATCATCAGTTGGAGCTGTCCATGACAATCCGATGCTTCCGGAAGAACCACCAGAACGAGCCAGGTTGGTAGGAGCAGCAGGTGCAGCCTCGGGTTGTGGGGTGACCCTCGGTTTTTTGTGGAATGCAACCTGGGAAAAACACCCGGAAAAAGGGGAAAAAAGGATGTTGCAACTTGTAACTTCCAATTGGAACAACCTACAGAATGACAAGAGAAATCTGGAAAAACTGGACCTCAAGATGCAATAGCAGCAAAGAACATCGCAAAAAGTACTTGAACAACTGATGATGTGACGTGAGACAAGACATCATGAATCACAATTCAACTAAATCCACTGTTTTTTCAACCAGAAAATACCACAGTGCGAGTACCCCAAAAACATCCAAAAACCATATCTTTGAGCGTCCGGCCGCAGCAATGACATAGATATCGCTGCCAGTACCAGAAAAACTGCCCTGGGTCAGGTCGAGCAGCATTTCATTGATCAGAAACTGGAGTGCAAGAAGATGTTGACATTTATGAATTGCCTATGGAATCATCATGGAATCATCTATGATTTCCATCATTATGTATTTTTTAAGTCTGAAAACTTGTGAAAATCTTCATCTTTACTCACCACCCCAATCCGGATATCTGACACTGTCCTCTGGGGCATCGAACAGAAACCTGGGTCTTGAAATTTTCAGCCAACACGCGGAAGACGAAACTCAAATCAGGGCTTGCTGGCCTCAACGAAAGGATTGATTCGGAGTTTTTGGACTGAAGATTGGTGGTGCAGTGTAGGGTGCACCTATTCCTAAACGCCACACTCCGAGGGAGTGTTTTTGTTGCAGTGTGCCACATGTGTTGGCAGCACACGCATGGAGCTCGGGGGGTTCAAGTTGGAATTCTATCTCTTAACTTTCTCTTGTGAAGTCCAGTTAGCCATTAGATATTCGTCCTTTTTCCAAAAACATCACTACAGATTTTGTGAATTCATTCCAACACTTCCAACTTCAATATCCTCTAGTTCCACTGTTCCCATCATTTTTTCACAGCTTTTTTCTTAGATATTTCAAAAAAAAATGGCACACCCTTTCACTGAAACCACCCAAAAAAATGTCCACCAAAATCCACTGAGATTTTCCTCACACATAGTTGAAGGAAGTCTCCAAGACCGAAGAAGTCGAACCAACCTTTGACAAGGTGGAGACCGATGTTCCGGCCATGACCTCAGGTCGATTTTTTTTGTTTCGTTGGAAAGTCCTATGATTTTGAAAGATTCCCGGATAGTGTTTACTTGAAGATATAGGTGTTAATAGAAAGGACCAGATTCCATTAATACCACTTGAATGTTTTTGAAGTTTACATAGTTGACGATTTGAATTGTAATAGAACATCTTGGATATGCCTCTGGCATATGACATATGATACATTGGACATATGTATTGCCTTATATAAACTGAAAGTTTCACCGTTTTGAATCCAAGCAACTGTATAGCCCAGGATAGGACATTCTCCAGTGTCACTGGGTGCATTCCAACCCAACTGGACCAAGCTGCCTCACAGATTCCAGGTCCAATCTACTGCAGCATGTTTATCGAAAAACTTCCAAGCCAAATACTTAAATCATTGGCCAACAATTTCAAGGATTCTTCACAAAAAGAATCTGTGGCGAAGAATTTATGGCATTAATCTCACCATGCTGCCAAAAAAGTATGACTGCAACTTGTTTCACCATCTTGGCAAATCTGAAAACAACCCCTATCACCGGCCTGACCGCTGGAGAACAGCAAGGCTTGTAACGCTGCCTGTGCCCCACTGGTGCTGATGGAGGGTTTCCAGTCCAAAACTTCCAGAAGCTAAGCAGTTTTAACAGTAACACATCGAGATTCCCAAATCTAAACACCCCCGCAGTTTACGGAGAAAATTAGGTACCAAAACCTCCTGGGTTTCCAACCAAAAAAAAGCTTCGTTTTATTAGGGGTTTCTGCCCCAAACCTTGAATTTTTCAAGAATGCTGCGGAGTTCATGGCTGGATGGACAAAAAACCGATCCTGAAACCTGCCTGGTTCATTGCATGGGGACACATTGATGGCCTCAGGTGTTGACATGTTTTGACCACCCTGAGAGTTGGTGAATGAAACAACCTAAGTTCGTGGTTGAACCACCAACCCATCGTCAAATTGGATCAGTTCCACCAAGGATCGGGGTAAAAAAACAACAAATCTTTCTCCACCTTGCAGGTTACCAGCTACAAATCTAAGGTACCAACAGCTGCAGCACCTTCGCCTTTAGCAGTGAAGGCTTTGACCTGCCAAAAGAAAACAGAAGGAGATGGTTGGTTTTTTTCCGGGAAAAACTCGGTGTTTTTTGTTGTTTTCATCAAGATTGCGCTTCGGGAAGTTCATCGCATTTTCAGCCATATATCATTGAAATGATCTCAAAATTATGGTCCGTACTGTAACTGTTTTTTTCTGTCGAGGCGGCCTCTGTCTTGTAGATGTAGCCTGTAGCAAGACCCACTTTTTGAAAGCTGGTCGCGGTGCCAGAGTATTCCTCCACAAATGGTCCCCCCAAGGCATCATCCATGTAGACCTGACACGGAGATTCATTCATCAACTGATGTCATTGAAGATCAATCAAAAACAGCCCAATATACTGCTGCAAATAATAATTGCTAATAATATCGCTATTTAATACGTACTAGTTATACATAAATAGACTACGTATCTACTTTAAATCTATCAATGAACACACCTTATTACCTCCAACAGAAAGGGACCCAGGATCCAGCAACGGTCCCCAACACGACGAGTCTGCGGCCTTGTATCCCAGCACAGGAAGGCCACCACTATCAAAGGGTACGCTCCAAGAAACTGTCACTGACACCAATGTAGAAGCCTTGGAGATCAAGAAAGAAGTTTCTGAAAAGGTTGATTGAATTGGGTAGGAAAAAAAGTGTTGAGATTGTTTGAAGGAATCATTGAACCATTTCAACCATGAAATCAAAAATGAATGACAGGTATGTTTGAGATTCTTTTGATTTGAGATGTTGTAAAGTCATGATCCATCTCATGTTGTCTCTTGTTCTTCAGTTCCTTTGTGGGGTTGTAGGGAATGAATCATCATGTTGCATCCTTTTCTGTGTGAGTGGAATGAAAATGAATTCATGTATGCCGTATGCCCACGATTCAAATCTAAAGCTGATCCTCAAAATTCGAATTGATAGGCCTTCTACATCTTTCCACTCTATCTATACATGCTTATGTCTGCCCTTAGGTCTGTAATGTATCCCCTTCGGTTTTTCCCCCAAGATCAACGGCCAAACTGAGATCTTCTACTGCCACAGTGAGGCTCGTCGGTGCAGTGGTCAGCTCAGCCGAATAGTAGATCTGGCAGGCGTTCAACAAATAGGCAGCTTTTAGATTCTCCAAGTGCATATGAAAATGTATAAAAAAAGGATGTTTGATAAGAATGACATTAGGTTTGGCAGACAGTTTCGGAGAGGTTCGTACTACCAAGGGGGTGCAGCAAGTGATTTCAGTGCTTGCAATGCATCATTCTCAGTCAATCGTCGCTCTTGTTGAATTTCAAACGATTTGAAACAACAACTGTAGCACCACCGCCACCACCATCACCACAAGCAGCACCAGCAGCAGCAACAACAATCACTTTTCCCTTCATGCCTGGGTATCGCTACGAGTTCCGGGCAATGAGTGTTGTTCCGCCTGGCCAAGTGGATTCATGCCATGGTTTGATACTTGCACTTGATGTTTTACCTCTTAGATCATCCAAAGACTTGCATTGATTCTGGTCAAATACTATTTCAACAATACGCAACATTCTAAAATAAGGAGACGGCTTCCTAATATGAACCGCCAGTTGGTGTTACCAGTCATGTCACGGCGAGACTGACCCGTTTGCAACCCTCCCTAAGCTTCGCCAGATCCACCATCAAGTTGACCGCTGCCACCTGGCATTGAAAAATTGGTTGTGCATCATGCACTAAATGTTGTAGCTCTTGGAACGCTACACCACATATACTCACACCAGCACGTTAAAAGCACATGTTTTTTGTATATTATCATTCATCATCAAATTTGTCTAATAATACTGCTCCCGGGACAATTATTCTACTGTAGGTAACGAACATCATGATTCATCTTTCTATCATCTCAAATGCTATCTCAAATGATATT
The DNA here is from genome assembly GCA_000507305.1 of Breviolum minutum Mf 1.05b.01. Taxonomy (NCBI): domain Eukaryota; class Dinophyceae; order Suessiales; family Symbiodiniaceae; genus Breviolum; species Breviolum minutum. Next base: position 15,746 of record DF241852.1, on the reverse strand, counting down.
TTCCTACACGAAGAACAAAAACTACGCTGAAATGGATGTTTCCAAAAATAGGGGGTACCCCAAAATGGATGGTTTATAATGGAAAACCCTATTAAAATGGATGATTTGGGGGTACCCCTATTTTCGGAAACATCCATTGCTCAACTCACTGATTTTTGACCTTAAAAACTCGCGACTTCGTCCTGGCCTCTATTTGTAATGCCGCTCCAGTGATGAAGCTGATCGTGTCAGACATAGTGCCTTCCAGTGTCATTTTGGCACATGGTTCCAACGTCACAAGTGTTTGGACAAAACTCGAAGAATCATTGGACATCACTTGACATCTTGGATCCTGGTTGTATCTGACGGATATATCGGATATTGCATCATTGGAGTTGGGTTGATTCTGTGCTTGAAAACTCTTGAAAAACTGTCCCTATTGCTTCCATCGACTCCAATTATCAGAATGGCAAGTTTTCCTTTCGATAAAAAAATCTAATGTCCAACTGCCTTCTTTTCATCTGCATCACTTCAACTGACAAAAGCCATCAGGTTGCATCGCCATGTTTTTTTCATCGCCATGCTATGTTGATCCACGGCTGCTGAAGGGCTGCTGTGACCTTCCTCGTCTATGACTTGATCTTGGTTTACTTCAGATATCCGATATCTACTTGATTGTTCCTGGAAATGGCAGGTTTTTGGAAGTGGGAAACCTAAGGCTTTTGGAAGAACTTCTCCCTTTCAGCAGCTCCATCGATGGGAACTATTCAACTGGGCTTCAAATTGTCTTCACTACTCATAAGAGGAGATGAGCACCCATGTTTCTTTCCACGTTTCGCCTGAATATTGAAGTTTCACATGAGAGACTATGTCATATCGTGATATGTCTTGCACGTATCATGTTGATTTGGCAACTTAAATGCTTAACACATCATTTGTTAAAAAAACAAAGAGCCTAACTTCTGGAGGTGCTCATTAGTTGGTGAAGACTCTCTTTTGGAGAAAAAACACTTTCCTGTTTCACCACTTGTGGGTCGCGCCAAGCTCAAACTGGAACCTCGAAGACTCTGGGAGGCACCATTCATCCCTTTATTCCCAGCGCCTGGCAACCTGTAATTTGTTGATCTCTTCATTGAGTAGCTGGAGAATATTCTGGATATCATTGCTGTCGGTCAGGTAACTCAATCTGCCCTTTAGCCATCGTTCTGGAGATTTCGCCTCAGGCGGAATGGACATCTCTGGATGCATCAATCACACCATTCAAAGAGGATTGAGCTGTCTGACAAACAAAAATGCAGGTCAAGTAGTGACAAGCCATTGCAACAAAATAACATTCAAAACCCCCAATTCTCCTCGTATGCTGTGGTCCTCTTGCGGTTCTTTATCTCAATGCATCGTTGGCCCACATGCGTCACCACTTCCATAACTCTTGCTTTATGATCCTGGTCACAGGCCTGCAAAGCGAACACTATGTCAATGAATTCAATTGAGGTGTCGAAATTCAAACACATCTATATGTATATATTTAAATACTTGTATTACTCACTCCTCCAATCCTCTAAAAAAGAGACCAGCGCTGCTTCCACTCTTTTTTGACCAACTTAGTTGGCACTGAAACCGTGGGATGTGAGCGTCCCTCTTTCAAATCACATACTCTGGATATGTTCTGCCCCGAGGAAGACAGAGAATCCAGGATAACCGGAGTTTGTGATTTGCCTCTCCTGAGATATGAGCCCCCCAGCTCAAGGAGGTTCAGGGTGGGAGGTGGGAGAAAAACAAACGCTAGGTGGAGTGAGGGCTGTGAGCCAAAATGGCACCGTCGTGCCGTCTTCTCAAGCATTTACGCAAGTATGTTAAAACACACAGCAAGTAAATACTTGTATTACTCACTCCTCCAATCCTCTAAAAAAGAGACCAGCGCTGCTTCCACTCTTTTTTGACCAACTTAGTTGGCACTGAAACCGTGGGATGTGAGCGTCCCTCTTTCAAATCACATACTCTGGATATGTTCTGCCCCGAGGAAGACAGAGAATCCAGGATAACCGGAGTTTGTGATTTGCCTCTCCTGAGATATGAGCCCCCCAGCAAATCCCCCCTCGAAGTATTGAGGGGGCTCAACTCTCCCAAATAGAACACGCTCAATACTACTTGGGTAGGCGGGACAGAACAAGTACTACTCTTTCTGGGAGGTCGCAAAACCATGGAAAGAGTTGTTCTTTGATAACCATCTGGAAGGTTCATCAGAGGTTAAGAAATCTGGGATGATGGGTGAAACTGGGATGGAACCTAAGCCGTCTAGAATGGCAAAGTCCAGTCTACTAGGTCCATCACTCAAGTTGCTCTTAGATTCTACTCGGTCAATATAGATATCTGAGGAGGTAAGAGCAGCTTGGATCCAATATGCTCCTGCGATTTCACAGGAATCAGATTTTGGCGAATACCCTTTGACAAGAGATGCAGACGCAGCGTCATTGTCTACGAAGTGAATGCATTTGGAATCTGTCAGGGAGTCTGCCCAAGTGGATAAAGCAACAGGGCCTGCTAGGAGTTCCAACTCTCCCATATATGTTTGCTTTGGTATCCATCTATCTACCATGGACTGTGGAACTGTCCAATGGAAGTGAGAAATGAATGGGCTGGAAGATCTTTGGTCTACCAAGACACCACCGATGATGAAACGAGGTTCTCTCTCAGGAACATCTGAGGCATCAGTGTAAAGTAACAGGGGAGCCAGAGGAGTTGAAAGTTTGATCTCTCTTGGCTTGCAAATTCGGACGAACTCTGACATAAGCCTCAGAGAAGTCTCTAAATTTGGGGTGATACCCATGTTCTGAGAGGTAGAGTGTTCACGGTGTCTCACCCCCAGAGAGGCAAACCTCCCGACTTTACCGAAAAGGGTGGAACACAGGAAGCCAAACTTTCCAACACTGCTTGCGGCCATGTTTGGTGTAAGGACACCTTTGTCCAAGACTCCTTGTATGATGTCCGACAAATTCTTTGCTCGACTGGGTTTCGTTTTAACAGAGAAAGAATTTGTGGAGGCCAGCCTTCTGGTGTCAAAGACCACTCCCAGTACTTCGGACTCTGGGGACGGTAGCTGCGTTTTGTCAGGGTCGAAACGAATACCCAGTAGCTTTGCTGACTGCAGCATACAATGCAGAGAAATCTCTGCGGTATTTGCCTTAGATACTATCCAGAAGTCGTCAAAGAAGTGATCGCACTGTATCTTGAAGTATCTCATCAAGAACCTAGCGAACCACTCGGCCAACCTATAGAAATTTGGCACTGCGTGTCCAGCACCGAAAGGTTGGGCATAGACTTCGTGGACCATTGCCTTTCCTTCATGAGGATTGAAAATGGCAGTGAGTGCTCGGGGAATATCCTCCGGATCCAAAGGCACTTGTCGGTAAGCGGCTTGCATGGCTATAACCACTTCTGTGCCCTGGAAAGAGTCTGCCGTATGTTTAACCAATGCGGCGATGGCGTCGGTATTTGCCATGGCGATCTTCTGCATCCGCTTTGCTGCCAGGTTCACCCAGCCGGACGTGCGATCATCTATTCTCCTGAACTTCGGCTGTCCCTCCTTGTTTCAACCCGAAGCTTGGGACGATGTTGCAATGTGGCCCGTGGATACTCCTGGCCTCGTCCAGGGTCATTCCAGTCCCTAGGGAACCATCGTGGATCTCTCCAAGAACTTTGGACCAAATTGCTTGTGCCATGTCTTCTCCACCTTGACGTGCCATAAATTCAGTTTTCTTTATGGCCAAGGGTGCCCTTCTTTTTGAGGTAGATAGGAACTCTGATTCCTTCACCTTCTGAGGTTCCTCGAACTCGAGGAAGAAAGGTGAGCACGAAGCTTTCCCCGTGATATTCAGGCCTCGCCTGCAAAGTAAGGGTACGGCCTTGTCCTCAATGTCTACAAGACCTTGTACCCTTTCCATAAGTCCCAGGTTCAGCTTCTCACCTATCCTTTTGAAGGTGCAACTGCTCCCTTCTTTGAGCTCGGAATCTCTCCTGATCACTTCAGGGTCTCTGGATAATGATTCCAGGGCGCTAAGAAGAGCTAGCCGTTCCCTATTCGGATCCCCTTGCTCTTTCTCCCAGATGGTGTTACTGACATGGTCTTCCTTAACCGAAGAGGTGCTGTCGAAAGGGTGTTTCAATCCCATAGCCTCCTTGAGATGTCTCAAGGGGTCGTTTATCCCGTCTTTGATCATCTGGGTTCTTTTCCCAAAGGATGGCTGTCTCCCGGCTTCAACTGCCGAGGATCTGAGGGTAGTACTCTCCACCCTCGATTCTGCACTTGGCCCTACTCTCGAAGTTGGTACTTCCGAGCCTTCAAAGATAAGTCCCAGAGAGGTCCTTCTGTCCAAGCTCAATGCCTCCGCTTTTGAAGAAGCAGGAGCTTTCTCCAAGCTAGTGTGGACGTCCGGGATACATCCTCCGAACTCGCTCACCATTGCCTGGGTGAGAGGGGCATTGGGTCCAGAATATATCTCACAAAAGGACTTGACTCTTTTGGTCCTGACCGCTTTGGTCATAGCAACGGCGTAGGCAGAACAAAAACCAGGAGGGTACTCCCTTTCTTCTCCGGTTATGAACTGCTCTACTCTGCCTTTGCTCACCAAAGGCCTCCACTTCTCGTGGGGTTTTCCGGTCCTAAGGCACAATCCGTTGCTAGGGCACTCTCTTCCCAACTCTTGCAACTCTTCTTGATTGTGAATCAGGATCTGGTATTTTCTTCTCCTGCTGCCTTCAAACATACAGGTGTGATAGAAGGTGCAATAAACTCCCTTCATACTCATGAGGGACTTCCACTCCTCAAGGTCTAAAGCTATAGATCTGCCAGGGTGCTCAAGCGAGAAAGGCAATCCTTTCTTGTGCCTGATGATGCATCTCCTATCCTGAGGCGTGCCCTCTTTGAGAGTTTGTTACGTTCTTCGGGGATGCCTCTTGGATGGAAGGAGCTCCTGAGGGGCTTGGGAGGACACGAAACTCCGGGTATTGGGATTTCCCGGGCCCTGGAAAAGGTTGCACAGTTTGGCGCGAAATGGGCCGAATCAGCATTCATGGTTTCGTATTCAAACAACTCAGCATCCCGGAAAACATCACGACCCCTCAAAAGATCCCAAGGGGGAAAAACGAAGAAAGCAAGGTCAACATCAGGGCTCGACTTCAGCGAACCCAAACACACAGGCGGCCCTTTTTTCGTACTCGGATCCCGGTTGCTCAGTCCGGCCACTACTGAGCCCCGGAGTTGTCCCTAGGCCTTTGATTTCTTCTCCTTGTCGGCCGCTTTGGCCCTTTCCCTATTGGCCTCTTTAGCCTTCTTCTGCTTGTCCTTCTGTTCCTTTCGCCAACCTGGTGGAATAACGCACCTTGGTTCGTGGCGCTTTCCGCAGACTATACACTTCCTAGCTGGCTTTTCAGCGTCGGCATTCTCTTTGGAATCTTCTGGAGCTTTGCGCTTGTTGGGATTGTCCCCTTTCTCAGTGCCGTCCGCCTTGGACTTTTCTTCCCGCTCCAGACCCTGGTCTGGGTGGTTTTCAGGCACCGGTTCAAGCATCTTCCAGAGACCAGCCGCAGGGGTGTCGAGGTAGTAAGAGATGCAATCCCCAACTTCTGCCTGCTTTTCCGCTTTCCACCTAAGGGCTTGCTTGAAGATCTCGCGGTCGAACTTCCGGATTTCGTTGATGGTAGGAGATCTCATCTTGTCCGGAGTTGTCTGCCTTGCAAGAGAGAAGTACTTCTCATGAAGGCGATTCAGCAGGGAATGCTCTGCCAGCTCCAGCATGGCGAAGGACCTCGCCCTGAGGTTCAGGACTTCCCTCAACGTCACCAAGCCAGTGATTTTCTGAACTCCATCGAGTTCCAACTCCTGGTCTTGAACTTCCAGGTGTTTTCCTCCGACCAAGAAGACTGCCGCTTCGTCTTGAGACCCTTTCCCGTCCTGGAGGATTTTTCTTCCTGCTCCATTGACACGTACGACTCCCACTCCAAATGGACGTGCTTCCCAGAAAGCCCATGGTTGTTGGCTAACTTCTGGAGAGTCCACAGGGAAGGCCTTTCCGTGTCGGATCCTGGAGGCGCCATCCCGTTCTTGATGGCTTTTCTCTCCAGTTCAGCAGCAGCTGCATGGGTCATGCGAATCTTCTCAGAACCTCCTCCGGTCATGTCTTCCATCTCTGTCTTGCACAGGGACGATCCATAAGTCCAGAGTTTTCTGAGACAAGCGGCGTCATCGGACCTCTTCCAAGTGTCCCAATCCGGACTAGCCTTGGTGTAGGTACTGAGACCACCAGAGGCTCTGTCTCGATAGGCTCCAACCTTGTGGAGAATCTCCTGGAATACTTCTCCAGATGCCCACCGGCGGCTTGAAATCCTCCAAAGCCTTTTTGGCTCTGGTCTTAATCTCACGGAACTCCGTGGCGGCTTCTTCCGTCTCGAAATGATCAGGCCCCGGCTCCAGAGGAACTCCCTCCAGCTTACCGATGACCCCTCCATCTCGGATGAACCAGAGAGCTTTCTCTTGGGCACCCAACACAAGCAATTGAGCTTCCCTCAAGTAGCAATCTGGCATGGACTCTTTCTGGTCCTTCCAGTTTCCGCTGAATCTCACAGCCCTTTCACCCTCGTTTAGGTGCATCATGACACTCGTGAGGGTGGATTTTGCTCCGTGCCATCTTAAGAGTCTCACCCCTTCCTCATTCCAGCTCCAAATCGACTCCCTTCTCCAGGGCAGAGCTCAGGAGGAACCTGACGAAGGAAACATCCTGCACAAAGGTGGCGACCCCAGTGAGAGCAATCTTCCCATCTGAGGAAAAGGATTTTCCCAGGTGGTCGTGGAGCTTCCATTCCGTCCCGTGAGATGCCATGATCAACCTCACCAACACAGGTAACCAGTCGTTTCCCTCCTTTGTCACTGAGAGGTAACTGGCCCCGTCTTCGACATGGCTTCTTTGGATCTCAGGCCTACTATGTCTGCACTTCCAAAGCGTCTGACCCACTCCAGATTCCCCACTCAAGTCCGGGAAAGATCATCCCACCTCAAAGAAGCTTGCACACAAAGCCTCAACTTCCCCGCAGCCACTCTGTAGCCAACGGGAAGTGTGTGGTCCTCCACACAGCACTCAAGAAACTCCAAAGTCTTGATCGGGATCATAGGGGCCTTGTTTTTCGGCTTAAGGGCTCTGGAGTGAGTCTCTATCAGCTTCTTGTTCCTCTGGTAGCTGAAAGCTTCCAGGCAAAAGCCGAGGGCCTCCCCCAAAAACCGAAGGGCCAGCAGGAAACTCTTCGGAGTGTGGGCTCCCACTTCCTCCTTTGCAAGGTGGTGCAGGTAATGCCACACTACTTCCTTGCCAATGGGATCCAACGTCTGGGATTTGTCTCCAGATTCCCTTTTCAGCCAATTGATGTAGTTCTCGAGAAGGCGGATGTACCTCAACCCCGTCGCTGCCCTCTTCGGTCTGGTCAGACTCGCAAAGGCTGCTCCCCACTCGAAACTATCCTCTCCACCCCCAAGGTGGCTAAGGATCTCAGTGATTTCCATCTCCACATTTCTCTCCAAGAATTGGGTGTAGATGGAGAGGCAACGGAGGTCGAAGTCGTCCATAAGTCTCTTCTCTTTTTCTTCACCCGACTTGGCTGCACCTCCGCCTATCGGTTTCACCGGGTCAGCGGGCTTGAAGGGTGTGATGGCGTCCCTGGGCAGGACAGGTGACTCCGCCCTCTTTTGGAACTTGCTCGGGGCTGACTCACCCAAGGACTCAACTTCAGGACTCCCTGACGATCCAAAAGGTGGTTCCACAGCTGCTTTTGCAAAGATCCCTTGCTTGAATCCCGGAGCCATCTTCGAAGGATGGAAAACAACCTCATCCTCTAACGGCTTCCCTTCCCTGGAATTCGATTCGGGGTGCGGAGGATCTTCTGACGCCAAGTCATCGGAGTAAGACGAAGAGGGGGTGGCCTGCTTGGCTGACTTCCCGGGACATGGAGGTCTTGGCTGTTGCTTTCTCTCCTTCTATCCCTAGCGTCATATCTCTTTGATTTCCCCGAGTGCCCTTCCGACCTCGGAGAAGCCACATCTGGTAGTTCACCAGTTGGCCTAAGGGCGGGGGTGTTGCGAGCACTCTCGGATCTTGCTTTGGCATAGTCAGACCTCCCCGTGGCTTTTCTCCCTTCATAGACTTCACCTCTCCTGGGAGCCTTCAGATACCTCTCTGATGTTCAGGAGAGACAGCCACCTTTTTGAAACCTGAGTTCCATCTCCTGGTGTTGTCCAGCTCAACACCAGGGAAGTTTTGATCTGCTGCGAACTGAGCAAAACTTTGTTTTCCACCCTCGCTCATCTTTCTCCCCCCGAAGTGTAGGAGAAAAAACAAACGCTAGGTGGAGTGAGGGCTGTGAGCCAAAATGGCACCGTCGTGCCGTCTTCTCAAGCATTTACGCAAGTATGTTAAAACACACAGCAAGTATATATATATGAATGCGAAGAACAACAAACCGCAAGTGCAAGCAAGCATTGGCCTACAATAAGGTTTTTTAAGAAAACGAGTTTGCATCAAGATTTCTTTGCATCTTTTCAAGGTAAAAGGGGAGGAAAGTGACACCAATCAGTACAGGTTATGTGCCTTGTTTTGGCGGTTTTTGAGGGTGATTCCTCAAAACATAATGAACCATTTTGGTACCTGGAAGGTTTGATGACTGTTCACAATCACACATAAATTACCAGTGGTCTAAGCAATATCACACTCACCAGCAAAGAAACCCTTCAAACTTTGGGAATATGCTGGCAATGTTGATGAAAGAAATCCTGCATCACCTGGGATGTATAAAACAATATAAAACCCTATAAATAGTGTGATATTTACCATATCAACTGGTGCAGGACTTCTTTTATCAACGGTATCTTCCAGCTTCCAACTCGAGAATTCTCCATGGCCTCCTTAAACAAACAGCTCAGACGTTCTGCCGCTTCCTTCAAGGCCGGATCCAGTTTCTTAATGGACAAGCTATCTCGTCGCTTCTGTCCCCTGCAGGCCATCTTCTCATGATCTTCATGATGACAATACCTGGCCGGGGGAGCAAAGCACCGACTTTTTTGAGATTCATTTTTCCTGTGGCAATCGGAAAACTGCAGCTAAGATGCTTGCAGTCTGGAAATTTCTTGCAGTTCTTGCCTTTATTGCAAGGCCTGGCAAAAGTCAAAGATGATGAAACAATTGAAAAATCACTCCACTCCACTCCAAAACATCAGCAACCCCCACCTGCAATTATGTCCATGTTGAGCATCACCAATATTGCGGATTACATCACCATGATTGGTTGGTGCATCTCCGCCATTGCTTGGTGCATCAGCCCAACTGGTTTGTGCAGAGATGCCATAATAATGGTAATCTTGAAGAAGCTTTACAATCTCTTGGCCTTGGTTGTAATGAAACATCTTCACCATCTGCTGGTCCCTTGGTTCATAATACATAGCTTCATCATCTGTCTCCACAAACTGTGTCTCAACGACCTCGGGTCCCTCCGACTCCGTGGACTCCGTGGAGGGCAGACCGGTGGAGGTCGTTTCGGAAAAGCCACCCGACATCCGGGCGCGTTGCGAAGACGAGCGGCGGTCGCCCCTCTTGAACCAAATGGGCTGCCGGCGGGAAATTGGAGTTGGAAGTTAGAAAATGCAAGGAAACATTGTGGCCAATGTAAGGACAAACACATAGAAAGGACAAATGTGTAAAAACAGAATACATGAACAAAAAACTTACAAGTCAAAAACATGTTGACGTCTTGCTTCATAGTCTTGCTGAAACATGACAAGTACAGAACTTCAAGGCGACACAGCTTCAAGATGGATGTGCAAATGCCTGTGCCACTCCATGCCAAACGATCAATTGGACCAGCATCCAATCCATCACGATACCACACCTGCAGAAAGCATTCTATTGAAACGAAATGAATCAATTCATGTTGAGAATTAAGGGATTGGTACATCTTTGGAATCCCAAAGTGTGGATACATGGGCCTCCCAAACTATAGCTATGATGAAGTATGATCAACTGCACAAAAGTTGATCATACTGTGTTAACGAACTCAACCCCTAACCATGCGAAGTGTCAAAGAAACATAGTACTACTCTATGTGCAATTCATTACTCTTATACCGAAATAACAAAACAAAACCATACCACTTGGAGCTGATTGTTTTCCGTTGATCTGTGGAACCTCATAGCGAATGATAGGAGATCCACCATCATCTGATGGAGCAGCCCAGCTGACAACGGTTTCTGTACCTCGGTTTCCCGGAAAACTACCATCTGGCAATGGAAAATCACCATTTTTGTGATAGGAGATACATTGTTCAAAATGGTTGGTTTTCTACTGTCATGCTAGTTTTTCAGGGGTTACTTATATATCTCATGAGATATTTGACTCATCATTTGCTTGAAATGTCTTGAGCATGTTTTTGAAATTACAAATGATCTGTCACATCTGTTTCCATATTCTGTTCTAATTTGCTTTACAATGTTCACCGGAAATCTCATGACCTCAATTCTCCCTTTCATTTTCCACCCAACAACCTCCGGACTCTCAGAGCTCCCACGTGAATTATCGGCAAAGGTGACCATGGTCGGTTTTCCAGCTTGTCCCGCACACAACATCGATGCCTTGGTAGAAATCGATGGCTGGGATGGGCCTCGGCCTCGGCCTCGGCCTCATCCTTGTGGGATGGCCACCCCGGGTGGCCAAATCACTCAGGTTTCCCCAACGGAATCAGATCTTGGACCTTCACCAGCAGCATTCACTGCAGTGACCTGGTAGTGATACCTGGAGCCCAATTTGGAGAGGCACCATGTCAGTTATGAATGGAGCCAAATTTATGAATGGAAGGATCCTACCATGCAACTAGAAAAATTACACCCAAAAATTGGGATCAACAATGATCAATACCATTAATATGTAATGATGATCAATGATGTCAAAAACAAACTAAATATGATTTCCCAAATCTTCCATCTTCCCATATTTTTTTTCCCATCTCCCCCGTCTTTGCTCACGTGAAGTTGGTTGTAAGACTCAAGGATTCAAAGGCTAAAGCGTTTCCTTCAAAGATCTGTGCAAAGGCTCCACTCTCCAAGGCCTGACGGTCCAACAAAACCGCAAACATCATGGGAATTTCAGGCTAACTCCCACTAATGCTAACAACCATCCCACCTAAAAATGATAAGGCCTTAAAGGATTATTGACAAACCATCCTCCCTTCAAAAAAAAAGGCGCCTTAATATAGGGCCTTATTTCTTTGGGTGGGGTTGGCATTGATGGCGGTATACCCTGTGCTGCACCTGATACAGGCGATATGTGGTAATAGCTGAACCCATGTTGTCTGGAGGCGTCCACCTGGGATCAATTTCCATTGAAGCAGCTGAGATGGAAAAAAATCACACCTCTGTTTTTCTAAGAAATCTTTTTTCAAACCAAAAAATCTGAAATCCAATACCTTGAACCATTCTTTTTCCATGTTGTGACGCTATACCACCAAACCCAGGTTTTTTAAGATCCCAACAAGACTGTAATGGATGTACGTGTCGATGTGGAACGAGTTGGTGCTGTCATCCTTAGGTCCGCGCATCGGTTGGTCTCGAATCATTCCATGAATATCATCCCATGGGAACCAGCCAAACTGAATGGAATGATCCCGAATTTCCCAATAGTATGGAATTTCCCAATACTATGGAAATTCCAATTATTCCAACTGTATGTTTTTTCATCAATTGGTGATTGCTGCGGCCCGGTTGTCCTTGGACCTTTGCCAAGATCTTGCTAGTGTCATACCATGGATAGCCATTATCTCTCGCTCTTGTTCAGCTTGTGGTGTGTCAATTCATGTCCCTTCTTGAATTCTTTACATGTCTTTACCGTTATCTACAACAACTGCTGGAATTTTCTGGGATGTTAGGGATGTTCATATATTTCATCCTCAAATCAATCCAATTTTTGCATACTTTTTCCAGCATCAAGCAGCAATAGACGTCAAAGATACCGACACCCAATAGGCAGAAGTCTCACCCCATGTCGGTATCTTTGAGTATTGCATGAAGTGACCAATGGAACGTCACTCATGTGCAGTTGAAACAGCTGTGTAGGATGCTTGCACACAAAGCACGCTATCCAATTCGGAGCATGCCACAGATGCATGTGACCCTTACATCGGTCAAGTCACTATATTCCCCGGAGTGGTTGGGACAGGAAAGAAGCTAGTGACTATTGATGGCATGAGTACTGCATGAGTGTTCGAGGGAGACTACACTTCAGAGAACTGACTCGGGAATAAGCAAGCTATCTTGTCACTAACCACCCTGCAAAAAACAATGTTAGTTCCCTCGAGGTTATTCTCGAAGGACGATAGCATTGTTTCTAGCATGAGACGAATTGGCCAAACACCAGCTGCGGCATTTCTGTCCTAAGTTCCAAACGAATTCAAGCTGGAACCTCTCCTCTCAATTCGCTTGACTCATACACTCATCAACACTCGTTTCATTTCCACAAACGGCTACAGCTTAGCTGGGCCGCTTCCCAAAGAGAGCCACAGACTTCGACTTGTCTACGTTGTCTATATAATCAACGTGCGGCAAACATGCCCTATGCTGTTTGCATATAATATATGCAAACAGCATAGGGGGTGCCGGCGTTGGATACCTGAGCGGCGGAAAGTATCATGTCAGAATATGCTTAGCGTATCTCAGCGTGCAAGTCCCGTCAACATGCTTATCAGTTAGCATTCTTAGCTCGCATGATTTGAATGCAAAAGAGCGGCGAGTACGGATTCCAATCGTGATCATGATGCTAAGGATGCCGCTTAATGCGCGGGATCCTTAGCATCATGATCACGATTGCTCGGCCAGGGACTTATCGGTGCAAAATGATGCGCTGAATTTGAAAAGGTGAAGCTTGCATGAGTCTTTCACATCACGAGTGGCTGCCTTCTGGCCACGCGGGTCCTAGAGAATCTAGGTTCCAGCGGCTGACCTCTTTCACCACCTTGCGCTGCTGTCATGTCTATCTCAAATTTGTATCCTCTTTGGAGTGGTACACCACGTAACTTGATCCATGATGGCACCGATGTACCAACTTTCACCCATCTTCCAAGCACAGCAAAGTTGTGAAATCTGCTGATCATCTTGCCATTGGAATGAAACGAAAAACGGACCAAACTGCCTCAACTGCCTCAACTCCAAAGAAACTATCAAACACATCACATCAAAACAGACTCATCGCCTTGGCTTTTTTATCCAACTGTATCGAAATTTCAAAAAACACATCAAGCAAATTTGGAAGTGAAGCTGATGTCACCTGATGTAAAGTCATGGTTTTTTAGGATAACTTGACGCCCCCCCTTTCCACTGTTTCAACCCCCGAGGTCGCAGCTTGGCTGGATATGAAGCACAAATCGTCGGCACCTTCCAACTTTTTTTGGGACCGAAACAAACCAACCGCGGGTGATTCCTGCGATTGGTTTCAGGAGAGACTTCACTGCAAAGAAATCCTACAAAACAACATGTTGTTTCAACCTTCAAGTTCAGGATTTCATCCCGGCTTTCAATTTATTGTTTCCTATAGGCTCCCCTTGGAGGATTGGCTTGGGTCCCATCAATCCCGCCAAGGAGGGCTGCGACTTTGGCACCTCTGTGCCGTATTTGCCCCAGCCCACGGCGTTACGGGCACGGATGCGGAAGCTGACTGCATTGCCTGCATTTCAAACAAAGGGTTCAGCTGAAAAGTTCAATTGTCAAATCAGGTCATATCAATACATTTCATGAATCAACCTTTGAATTTGAAAAAAATATGATATGATATATATAATATACCAAATATGAAATATCATATATATCATATATGATGTATGATATATCTATATAGCTGTTGTCACTAAAAATTCACCAGATGACATGATGACAATGCCGCGGTTCCGAAATGGCAATCCAATTCGGAGCTCCAGCCTCTAGCCATGCCATGTTATGATATGTCAATGTTTGGAATGACAGATGTCGCAGTATTTCCACTGCGAAAAGACAAGATCCATACCTCTTTAAACAGAAGTGGCTGTGATTTTCCAAATAGCTTCTCCAACTTGGAACTGGAATTTTTGACATAATTTTCAAAGAAATCAAACTCATCCTTTGAAACAACTTCAACAAAACGTACAGGTTCAACATCTGGAATTTGATGAAATTTCTCATGCTATTGTCGAGCTTGCGGCCTTTGGTACATCCTTGGGTCAAGGTGGATAAGTCAGTTGCCGCGTTGGTCGCAACCTCGACGTGGGAACCCTAACGGCAGGGGATAGGTTAGGAGCAAGCGGCGCCGTTTCGTCACTTGTGTTATGAAAAGTCATGGAAAAACTGTTACCCTTCCTGAAATTGACAGCTTGCACCTGAAAATCAGTGGTTGGAGGATGAGATGTCCTTTTGAAATGGTACCTTTTGAGGGGACATGTTAATTTTTCGGGGAAGCAATATAAATTTCATATAAGAACAGGCAATTGAATCAACGTTTTCATGAGAAAATGGGATTGAACACAGTTGTTGTATAAAAAGGATGTTAAACAATTTGGAGTTAAAACAAGGGGAAACAAATATTGGAATGGCAAAATATAAGCCAAAAGCCTCACTTTAATAATAAGAAACATCATGGCTCCCGAACCACGGTCCATCCTTGGTTGTTCTCATTCATGGAGATCTCATAGAGATCCACCTCAGCTGATCTAAGAGTAAACTACTGAAATCCAATTTTCAAAAACTCCAAGTTTCCAACTGCGACTATGAATTTACAGAGTGAAAAGAGTATCCGTTCAAAAAATGCTCTCCCACCTAGGAGTCCAGTGACAAATGAAGGTCTATTTGATAGGGATTCCCTTCAGCATCTCGCATCCCAAAGTATCCATTGAAAATAATTGCATCTATACTCCCGAAGTTTGACAAATAGATACCCAAAATGATGGGCCTTGGAATATGTATCTCCGGCTTCAAATGTGGCTATTTTAGGTATCTATGTTCAATTTCAGGGGTTACCATTGTTTTTGGATCTTATGCACTCTCTCCTCTGTTCAACCAATGTTTTGACACACTCAAAATGGAACTCAAAATCATCTTTCATCACTTGAAGGGAGCTTCTTTGGCTCCTAGTTGCTGAATAGTATCAACTTCATAGGATGTCCCTTGTCATCAACTTGCATAAGGAATCCCACAAAACTGTTGAAGGTACCCAGTAGGGTTTTTGTTCAACCCAGTTCCAAAAAAGAGCCTTGCTTGCAATCCAATCAGCTCCCCCAAGTCCCAGGTTCCTTCCAGTTGTGGTCATGACACTAACTGGAACCTGCCTGAATTTTTCCCCAGAAAGGTGATGTTTCAGGCACTTTGAGGCACTTTTGGTTTCCCCAACATCACAAAAACCAATTCCCCAACCAAAACAAGCTTGATACCGTCACTACGGGGGTACATCACCATATCCCCCCACCACAATATCCCCATATACCGAACGTACTGCCGCCAAGTTAGGTTGATATCTCTAGGGTGTGACCCCACCAGTAACAGTCGAATAGTCCAACCCTTTGACCTTTATTTGCCATAAGAATACCCTCCCAGAAACTAACAGCAAGTTCGCCCCTGAAAATAGATGCTTGGAAGATGATCCGGCTTCCTTTCCTTTTGAGGGGCAAAAGGCCTAATTTTCCAGGGAACTAATACATAACATATCCCACCAAACGGGAAAAAC
>DF241851.1:86695-140065 GCA_000507305.1 Breviolum minutum Mf 1.05b.01 | reverse complement strand
AAGGGGGATCATGCCTATATTTACATATCACACATTATGTATCTTGAACTATGATAAGTCACCCCACAAAAAAAGAAAAAGATATCCAGTTCTGAGTGCCAACAAACCGATTCCGTAGACTTGGAGATATTGCATTTTTGACAAAGTGCCTGCACTAATTTGTCAATCATTGGTAAGTTGAACATCACAACAAAGAGGTGCCATACCTTACCCAGGAAATAGGGCCGAACTTGCCCACAGGCCGGGCCAGTATCCCAGAAACCAAGATGTAGTTCACCTACTGTTTGTATATTTCTGTTGATAAATAGCTCAAAGTATATGTGAATTCTTTCAGACATACATATTTAAATTATGTGTAAACCAATGCGAAGATAGTTTGTGCATTTGTTCATACTTCATCTTTCCCTGCATTGTAGACCAGACCACGTATCAGCAAATCATAGAGCAGGGAACATTGTGCTTTCTTGTTCAATCCCGCCCCCTGCTGTACAAGTTGGTATTGTACATGTCACAGCGGCCACTGTCCATTTCACCTATTTTTGTTCATCAGGTTTGTAGAGAACAGTCCGGTGGGCAAGATGCATTATTTGAAGAGCATTCAAGAAGAGGCAGCAAGATCAGGATGTAGAAAGGTAGGATGGTTCTGGATCCTGGTACAACAGTTTGATGTATGAAGCCAAATTTTCTGGCAAACAAGTGAGACAGTAGGGGGATGTTCCTTCAGGTCCATGATTTTCAGAGATGCCCAATGAAAGCCCCATGTTCGTCACCCTTGCTTGCTATTAATGTTGCTTATCCTTGTATGAAGCTCCAGCATCCCGCTACACTCCTTTACGGGCATGACTCCACAGTGTTGGCCCTTGAAATTTGGTTCAGCTCTTTACTTTGTTCTAGAAAGCTAGACAATGCTAGTATTCCACACTCTACTGTATATAAAGATTAGGAGTGTGTGGCAAGGTGAAAGATTTCAGTATAGGTAGTGATTTTTGACATATTTACTTCCGTTCGTTCAGGGATGATTTTCACTGAGAAATATGTTTCACTCGCACCTTCTAAGAGGAGTTTTTTGACCCCCGAGAAAGCAGGCCCCAAGCATGATGAACAATGTCTATCTTCCCATGTTTGAGCATATTCAGTCAGCACCAATGGTGTGGCGTTCTTCCTTTTGGAAATCTTGCAAACTTTGGGATGGAAACATAAGACTGCTGAGTGATATCAACATGGTATCAGCTGGTGTTGTCCATCAACAGGAGGAATGGTGAATTCTTTGGTACTTTAGTCAGAGTTCCCTCTACAACAGACTTTTTTTGTTACATGGACTGACTCAGCGATTGAGAGGTGAAGAAATATTGGGGCGACCACGCACACGTCAGGGTGGACACATGCAACTTCACGTTTTGGGTCGGTGGGTGATTCGATGCGTGCTTCCGAGTGAAATGTGGGAATTCGGAATGAGCATCTAGCATTTTTTGTGGGGAGATAAAGGTGTTCCATACTAAATGGTGCAGTCAGAACTATTTGTCTCAAGGTTACTGAGTGTCATGTTGTTTTTGTTTTGTTTTGGAAGGTCACTGCATTCTGTGTGAGAGCTAAGGGAAGTTGGCCAACATGTCCAAAATGTTGGGCGCCATTCCTTTAATGTATTTGTTGTAGGTGTATGTGCAAATTATTGTAGACCATCAAAGCAACTGTGAAGCTTTGCTGAAAAAAATCACATCGTCACCACTTGCCAGAACTACATGTTTTTGGTTTTTGCTTACGAGGAATGAATAGTGATAAATTCATGTGTTTCCCAATGGTTTTGCCGTACTTACAACTCATGGTTGATGGTTGTTTTGGAGCTTCTGGGAAGGCAAAAGACTTTTGTTCTATTGGTACAAACTTAGGCGCAAGGCCTGATTTGGTATGGTAGATTCAGTGAGATTTGGATCTAAAAAAGGGAGGAGTTGTTTTTTTCTTGCCGAAATGAGTGACGAATATTTTGAAGCCTTGCCCATTCAATAGGACACTCATGGATGCTTGGAGGCCCCAACTTTTGACACACGCTTATATTAATCAGCCTGTTTGGGACAACCAGACCATCAACAAACCACCTTTTTTTGTAGAAACTTCTTGGAGCAAACAATTGAATCATCCGGCCAAACCGCCGACCTCTCAGTGGGTGGACTCCTCCCCAACTTGGACTTTCATGCTTTTCAGGCTTGGGCACTGAATGACTAATTTTCTATCTCTTTGTATAAACTCTGTATATGATCAATCATTCAAAACTTACTGTAAACATATATAGTTATATATATATATAAATATATATGTACAATGTACAACCATGATACACGCGCATGTTCATTGGATTTTCTATGTATACGTTTTCCAATTAATTGGCAGCATGAGCTCTTGGCTCAATCATTCTTCACCTGCAGGGTTTCCTCCAAACATATATTAAATTCACAGCAACCTTAGACCTCGCACCAAATGGTGGTTTAGTAAGGGAATCCTCTGAAGACAATCTTAATTCAAGTTTCAAAGTTTAGGAATCATAATTATTTGCCCTGAACTATTTCAACCTACAAGGTACTTTAAACAGGTCAAGTGTCTTCCAGGCATGGCAAAGCCAATGTGAGTCGCCAACTCTCCCAAAGGTAGCCCGGAAGACTTCGCTGGGGAAGAAGGAAAAATTGGTGAACAGCTGACGACATTGAGTGCCTATGATTTTATCGTTTTGGGTGGTGGCAAATCTACCAGCGCCTTGGAGAGAGAGGTCTGAGCGCAAAACCAGCTGGTGATGTATGTGCTTTTGGACCGAATGGTTGGTAGGTGCAGTATAGTTGCAAATGCCTGGGAAATCAGCCATTTTGAAATACAGTAGGTAGTTCCCTTCAAGGACAGACCTTTGTTTGAGAATTTGTGGTTTGTTAACCAAAATAGAAATGTAAAGAAATGGTGGTTGGACCTTTATCGGAGTACGTATGTACCAAAAATGAAGTTCCAATCACCTTTAATACCGCCTGTTCCGCTATATAGTTGCAGTCTGTCGATGGTGGCTGTGATTATGGCTACATACTGGTATGGGTACTGTAGGTAGTACTTCTGTTTTGCTGAAGATGGTTGCGAGTCCGTTGTTCCCACTTAAGTCCAAGTCGCCATACAAGCATGTGTTTCCGTTTTTCTCGCAACATGTTTGTGAAGCGTCTCAGTTGCAGTAGTTGTTGCAACTTGCTATTCTCATCGGGGAAGATTTTCGCCATGTTTGGGATGTTCGAAATCTCGGAGTTGGGGACGGGTAATGTTTGAACCTTTTGCAACTTGGATGATTACATAGTTGGCCTTCCAAGTCCCTTTTAGTTAGTTGTGGTCATATCTTCCGAAAAATAACCCACAAAGTCACAATCTTTGGGGGCCAAGTTGGGGGTTTGTAATTTTTAGTTCCTAACCCCACCATTGATGATTCCAAGCGGTCGGTGCATATCAAGATGTCGTTTTGACATTGCCTAAAAGATTCTTTGCCTTGCAACCGGAGGTATGGCAGAGCATGATGATTGGATGGATGTCCTACAAACGTTACGGGTTCCCATCTTGGGGTGCCTCGGTTTTCATGGTGCTGCTGGGGGATTTGATCCAAAGCTGCAACCTTGTTGACGTATTTGTTGTGTGACCTGCCTGAGATGGTGAAAAACCATTTTGAGATCCGAAATTCCTGATGAATCGATAGGACATATAGGTGAATTGCAGACATCTTGGAATACTGAAAGCATACGAAATTGGACATATGTGTACTTTTACCAATGGGTAAATGATCTAGAATGATCAATCATTTGAGGATGTTCTGAATGTGATATGATTGAAAATGCAAGAAGCGTGCCACCAACTATTCCTTAAGGGATGTCTTTGCGAACACAGATGACACATGTCCAACTCTGTCCACATTTAAAAGCTGCATAAGATCAGTATAGTATCAGTTTCATTAAATATTGTGCACACAAAAATGATATTGTGATATTGTAATCTTTCTGAATGTTTTCTTGGCAATCTGACTGAGAACCCTAGGATTTGCTTGGGTTCACAGCAACTCACAAAATCCTATGGAATGAAGCTCAGCAAATTGCAAGACAAGTGCTGTGGCTGCAACTATGTGTGGTGCCATTCAATGTTGGCAATGCTTTAAATAGTTTGAATGTGCGTACTGTATATGTTACGTCATGGGATGGTCTCCAGATCAGGCTTGATTACAATATGAATCCAAAAGGTAAGTCAGTGAGTTGATTTGAGATGCGATGGGACGTTCCTGCACGTGCTACACAAGGAGGAGGTCACTTAGATTTTTTACTGCAGGAAGTAGCTACACTACGAACTGGCAGAAAATGCTACCCTCCAGCAAAGCATCATAGCTATCCAGATCCCTGGAGATCAACTCTTTAATAGGAAATTCGTCCATGTTCATGGTCAGTTTTGTCAACCACCTATATGGGACTACAGAAGAAGGCGCCCTGATAGTCAATAATTATTCATGTTGTATCAATTACTTTTCCCTAGTACGATGTGACCATGCCCTGCGACTGTTTGACACAGATTCAGTCTTATTTCAGGGTTTTCTCTGTTGGTACAACATACTACTACTACTACTACTACTACTACTCCTACTCCTCCTCCTCCTCCTCCTCCTTCTCCTTCTCCTTCTCCTTCTCCTTCTCCTCCTCCTCCTCCTCCTTCTCCTTCTCCTCCTCCTCCTCCTCCTCCTGCTCCTGCTGCTGCTGCTGCTACTACTGCTACTACTGCTGCTACTGCTGCTACTGCTGCTACTACTACTACTACTACTACTACTACTACCACCAGAGTTCCAAAACCAAATCTCCAAGTTGCACATGTCAATCGCAGGCTGTCTAAAGTTGGGGTGGTATCAAGTTATCCATAAGAAATATGCCAGTTTTCTAGCCCCATGAAACCGTGAAACCATTGGGAATGCCAGGAAAAATTCGCCAGGTAGGAAAAATTCGCCAGGTTTGTTGGCACTCGAAGCTTCAAGGAGTCGAGTGATCTTGCTTTCAATCATCAGTTTGGTACATCCGTGCAGGACTGCTTCACTGCTGAGGTGTTTAGGTGTAGCTGAGGTGTAGAGACCCGATTTCGGCAATTCAGAAGCCAATGAAATAGTATGAAATGGTCACAAGCAGGCCGCGAATGGGTACTACAGGCTTGGTAATTTGTCCTACATTCCTTCCTGTGTAGAATACACATAATTTACATAATTCTATTTACTATATCACCATTTTGTCCTCAGATGATTGACCTGGTCTCATGAAATGGGGCATCATAAGATACCTTTGACAGGTCTGGGATGGTTGTGCGAGGAGCTTGCCTGTGGACATGTTTGTGGATAGGAATCCTAAGGTCAAAACATCTACAGGCACAGTTTAAAGTTGAAACTGTTGCTTTCCTACCATGAACTAAGCTATGAGTTACTGTGACTCCTGTTGAAATGAGCCCAGTTGCTATGAGTCACAGTTCTTTTGAATTCTTTTGATGTGTATTGAGTATTGATCCTTTTGATACATGTTTGTTTCATTCTTTGTTTGTCTTGTTTTGAGCAGCATTTGTGTAACCACATGAAAATCCCAACCTCGATGGTGACGCCTCCGATCGTCTGTTCATCTCTTTTTCGGGGCCGGGGCCCGGCGAGGAGTTTGAAGAACATGAAGGTTTTGAGGTCTTATGGGCGCAGAAGATGTTGGGGGCTGATGGCCAAGAGCAAGAGATCAGCATGTTGTTGCTCGACTGGCTACACTTGGATTTTGAAGCATGTCAACGGACTTCCGATATTACGATATCAGCGCATGTAAGAATCATTAAGTACCTATCTACAGCGAAAGCCATGTTTTATATGTTTTATTTTTGATTTAAAGATTTAGGTTTGTATTTTTGACTCCGTTTCCTGTTCAAAAAACCAGCTGGTTCAGTGGATGGTGCACCAACCTGTTGCATACGAAACCCGATGAATGATCGTTTTATTCAATATCAAACCCCCCGTTGTGCTCACCGGATGCACCATCAACAGTAGACTCAGTAGGAACATACATATATATATATATATATAGGAACCAAGCGGTTTAGATGCACATCCAATTTCAAACAGGAAATCTCAGGTAATCATGGCATGACCCAAGAGCACGATGGAAGTTGACATTCAACAACAACAATAATGGCTTGGAAAGGGTGCATAATTCCTTCTAAAGTACAAAGTTTTATGGTATCTGGTATCCAGTATCCATGTTGAATGTTTGATGTGGAAATAATAGAAGACTCTCTCTCGATAAAATACATCGTATTTGCCCAAGACTAGGGATCCAATCACCTTGTGCTAAAAGCGGTAGTGGAACTTGGTTGTAATTGGACGTCGATGATTGGATTCCTGCAACTGCTCTAAAACACGACCCTGATTTGCGTGGAAGATGGTGACGTTTGCATACTTTTGCCAATCCGTGAGCCGCCTCTATCCATGGAACCCATACCAAACCTTTGTTTTTCATTAGGGAAAAGGAATTCTAAATATGACTATGTTACACGCATCCAAACAAAAGCAGGGTCGTTTGGGTTCACATACATGGACACACATGCACTAGTTTATGTGATGTTATCTTCTCTCTGAATCCGCTAAGCACAAAGATCCTATCTTAATCCATTGCGGGGCAAAAACCTTAACGCTGTGGCACCAGGTATGAATACAAGGATCCTTCTGGCAAATTCATGATGGGTGTTCAGGGCCATCCTGAGAAGCCTGAAACAGACGAATGCGTCCGCGAGGAACTTTTTGCGCGATTTTTCTCACATGTGAGCACTGCTTAAAGAAGCTGTCAATTTTTTGAACCAGCATTTGAGAACCTGTGAAGTTCTGCAGTGGTTTGTCACTTCTTGATCTTGCTCACATGAACCCTCGACATGTCAAAAAGAGATTGGTGAGTAACTACCAGGTAGATTTCGGTTCTTTGGTGCTTGGTACTTCAGTGGTTTCCCTCATGCAATTACCCGTTTTGCTTGAATCCGATCCCCACAAAATGGATCCACCAATAGTAAAGATGGTCCTACTTTTAAGGACCTTGCTACCCTTAATCTGCATTGATTTGCATACTTCAGATTTTGATTGTGTTTGCATAGTATTTTCAATAATCAATTGACCAATGCGTCTTCATGAAAGTCTGCCACCGTTCTACTCTGTAGTTACTCGATTTTTCTGCGCCTCTCCCTAGTTACGCGATTTTTCTGCGCCTCTCCCTAAAGGGAAAGGCGATTGAGCAGTGGGCAAAATACATGCATACACGGAAGCTGTGCCATCGACTTTTACCTTGGCACACCGAGAAAAAGGGTCAGGTTGGAAAGGACTTGGGACTACATCGCTCTTTTGAGTTTCAAAAAAGTTTTACAGAAAGCGACCTGACTGTCAGACAGGTTCGCGAAGAAAATCGTTGGGTGGTTGGTCCTTTCGGTTGTTCACCAAGACCACCGGTGGGTAGATTACCCCTGATCAGGAGTTGTCCAGTAAAGATCGTTTGCTAATGATCAAAGACACTGTAAGGTACTGTGGGACTACAATGTACTATATGACTACATGTATGAAAAACTGATAGATGTGCGCGTGCCTATTCATATGAAGACAAAGTACCCCACACATATGAATTCTTGTTTCCAAACTGAAAGATTTTTTTGGTCTTATGAGTATCACCAGGTTGACGAAGACAAGTTTTTGAACACTGCTCGCTTGGCGGCTTGGCCCGGCATTACGTTCATTTTTGAAAATAGAAAAAACATGAGCGCAGTTTGTGTGGAGTTTGCTGGATGACCTTTGCGGATGAAGGTTGATTACGAGAAGAGGTGAGAATAATCAAAGGTTTTGAAGTGGTCAAAAATCGATACAGTGTATAGACTTGTGGGAAGTACGAATTAGCTTCAAATCGGAAGGTTGTTTCAGGATGAACATGATAGATTATGCCCCAGGATTAACGGTTGCCCCCTTACCCGACTTGTTTCTGTTATGTTCTTGGTGGGACAAGAAGTCACCAGGTGTCATCAAGATTGAATTTGGTTATATATATATACAAAATTCATACAGAGTAATCCTCCCACAACAGGCTTATTTCATTTCCTTTCAGAAACTTGGAGCTTGGCAAAGTATTGTAATTCAGTGTAAGCATTTCTCTGTCATATTATCTAAATTCATATGTTTTAAAACGCTTACAATTATCTATACACTAGTTGTATCATATGAGGTATATATACAAATTTACATATATACATGAATATGTAGTTGCACCCAGACCTCCAATATCTATCAATATTCGCTGAGATTTCCAAAGTCAATTGCCCAGATAACGTCTCCTCTTCCCGTAAGTGAGCATCCACGTCTGGCACAGGTTCTGATGCACCAAGCAGCAAGCGTGCTTGACGATTTGCATGGAAGGGGATGCTTTCCCTGTGGATGATCTTGTCCCAAACGCCCCGCACGTAGATTGATTTTAAAAGGCAGGCAGAGGGAGGGAGAGTATAACATGTCTTGTTTGCAGTTCAGCAATGAATTTAATCAAACAATGCTATTTTTGATGCCTCACATCCTGAAGCAGTTGATGTGTTTGATATGTTTTTCATATGTTTTCAATAGTTGGCCATGTTAATTGGCTCGCAAGATTCATATAACAACTAATGCGCATCTATGGATGTCCAGAGCTCGTGCTGAAAGATGCTTTTCTTTGGAAGGACAAAACATTGAAAGTTTGATACATGGCATTGCTTGTAATGAGCAATGCTACCCTTAGCTGCCACGTTTTTTGCCTCTAAAAGGTTGCTTTTTCAGATGGTTTCTTTTCCTCAAGAAACACCAGAAGTAAATAACCCTTTCCCTACTTTCCAATTCTCCCAGGGGGATCGATCCACCGGAACACATTGCAGGATTGCAGGAATGCTGGATAATCTTCAGGGAAATCAGTGTTGTATCCAAAACTAGACCGGACTCGAAAAATGTCGGCTTGAGTTTTCACCTACCGATGATTTCAAGAATGACTGCGAGTTGAGTTGTCGAAAAAGGAAGTGCAGCTTGGAAGTATTGGGATTCTTGGCACACGTTGGGGATTCCATGCAATTCCCACAAAAGGACCCAAGGTTTGCTCCTTTGAGATGAGTGCAATTTTACCACATTTCGAGCATGCACACCCTAGGTCTCGTAAGAGTCACGGTGCCAACTTGGCCTATTCAAAAGTCACTAAAAGTTCGAGTGTTTGGGGACCCGGGTTTGCGGATGTTTGCTTGACACGTATATAAAAAGAGAACGAATCTATCAGCTTCTTCACGTCATGACCTCTTTAACATCTTGAAGTGTCCCTTTGAGGGGCATCACAAGACCTCCAATGGGAGTATCAAAGAGGTTCACTTTGAAGAAGCAAAGGAATCCTCCCGGTCCCACCCCATTTGGCCGACACTACCATCAAGAGGTGAATGATATGAGCTGCAACTAAATCCAACAGATATAATAGTGACATATTTTAGTCAAATCCAGTGTTTAAGGGGGGGAGCTATGTTGTGGACGGAGAAGATGAAAAGTTCTACTAAAGGAGAGCCAAGTAGTTTGTATCGATTGTATCAGATTTGCGAACTTCAACTTTGTGACGGCCATAGGTTTTAACCTTTCCAAAGCTTCATCGAATTGAAACTGAAGCGGAGACGGCCTCACCATGACTCAGAGCAGGTGAATTTGACCAGACATCACCAGCCATGGCTGTATAGGGGCATACCTTCGAAGAAGAATTGAGTATGTATGTAACAGTGTTGTTGTCCCTGATGATCCATGATTGTACAGGACATTTGTCAAACGTAACATTCGAATTATTCTTAATCCTCAATGTTGCCAATGCTATTTTCGGTGCAACGTCATGTTGCGCCTGTTTTGTGAAGAACTCCCTCACAAAATTCGCACGTGTTGTGAGTTCTTCTTTGCCCCAGTATAGTATGTAAGTCAATGAAAGATCGGTGGTCCTTGGTGTCCAGGTGCCAACTGGCAGCCGCAGTAAGGGGGACCCAGGTGTTTTGTCAAAGGTGGAGTGTTTGCCAGTTGGAAGTTTTGCTAAGCAAATCCAAAGAAATCCTGAACAGACCTGAAAGAATTGAAAGGATGGAAGTGTTGAATGTGGTTGGTTGTTTTCTCACATCTTCCAGTTTCCCTCTTAGCACCAGGCCCTTTCGGAAGCAACACATAATCAACACGTGAAGAAAAAGCTAGCTAGTTACGGACCATGGAGAAAATCACACACAATACACAACATTTGATCAAAAAAACAAAAAAGTCACCCTAAAAATCACATAAAATCATATAAAATCATATAAAATCACCATATTTTTTGCCATCATTTTTTGATACGCCTTGATTCAGGCCAACCAAAAAAAAACTCCACCTCATGGCCTCATAGGCCCAATGATCGATTTCGATCCATCAAACCGCAGAGAGAACAGCATGAGAACAGCCCTTAACCAGGGACCATTTCATAGGATAGGTTAACGAACCATCTTCCCAGAAATAAAACATAGGGGAAAAAACGTGATCCAAGCAACATGTCAAGACACTTGCCCTATAGTTTTTCCAACAACCCCCCAAATCTCATGAGATTTCAATCCTTTGGGATCTATTTGGAGGGTCAAAAAATCCACGTTTCGTCCACCTCAGGTCCAAGCGTCCTGGCCACCACTGTTTCTTCTGCCTTGACAATGACGGTTGAGGTTGGGTGGTTAATGGGGAGGTCCCGTTACCAAAATCCATAGAGGTACAGTTGTTGGTGCATGTGAGTTGAGCCTCCGAATGGAACATGGAAACATGATAGAGCTGGCCAAAGTACCTGTTTCAGAAAATGTTTGGATGATTTGCATGTGGAATGTGTAGCAAGCCCATTATATAAAGAGCCGAATGTGCCGAAGGTGACAAGAGAAGCCTGAGTATACTTTCAACTTCAGATCCGGACAAACATACTTTGAGATCTTGAGTTGATTTAGACAACAGTCTTTTTGCACTCTTTATGCATCCAAGATTGATCG
Organism: Breviolum minutum Mf 1.05b.01; assembly: GCA_000507305.1. Taxonomy (NCBI): domain Eukaryota; class Dinophyceae; order Suessiales; family Symbiodiniaceae; genus Breviolum; species Breviolum minutum. Next base: position 129,004 of record DF241851.1, on the reverse strand, counting down.
GGTCAATGAATGATCTAACTGACTCAGTCAGAAAAACCCAAAAGGTACTTCAAATAAGGCATTCACCTTCTTTCACGATCTTTCCAGTTCCAGGTTGCTGACATGTAAAGATTAGACTGGCCAGATTATTTAAGATGGATTGCAACCTTGACATGTGTATTTGGACTTTTATATGCGTAGTTATGGATCAAAATGGATCATGGTTTTGCTTTAGTCCCCTTCAAGCACCACAGGTGCAGGAACGCTGCATCATCACACGCGTTGGAGGGCCTGACTCGAAGACTTGTCGTCGCCCCTTCATTTCTAGGCTTTCGTGTTCATCAGGAAGTTGATTTGTAATTTTACGTGGACGGTCGACACGGTCTCAATGTTGAATACTAACTAACATCATTTTGCATTCACTTTTCTGCCTTCCATGTCTTTTTCTACACCCTGAGTGTATGTTTTCCATTGTTTTCCATCCCTTCCACAACGACTTTCGGGTCACTTAGGCGGTGGCCAAAGCGTTGGGTTTGAATGCCTCGTTTGCAGGGAAAGCCGCTGCTGGGGAACCTAACCGACAGAGTCGTTCATTGATGAAGCAAAATTTGGGCCTGGAGATGGGGTTGCTTTGTTGAGTTTGGATAGAATATGGCAGAAAAACTGGGAATGAGTTTAGCTTGTTGTTTTGAAGCAAGGGGATGGTACATGGTGGCAGATACGTTGGATTAACAACCTAGCTTACAAAGTATCATTCCCGTTCCCAAGAGAGTCTAACCAAATTCCCAGAGAGAGACCGATCAATTTGTTACAGGTGGTCGGGGGAGGGGTTCCATAAACCTGAATGTAGGCAAAGCAACGGGAAGTCTCAAATTTATGTATTTATGTACCTGGTTGGCTGGACAGTACTTGGATCTACTTGGGGTTGATTGTGAATATTTTCAGCCCAGTGCCAAGATGATACCTGGGTACCTCGTTGCAAATCCAAGCCTACTACTGAGAAGTGTAATCTACGTGTCATGCTGAAGTCTTAACGGATCATTTTGCAATGCTTTCTCCCTTCTAGATGCTGAGTAGGAGTTTCCATATGAGAGTTTAGGGATTGAAAGGTTTTTTTTCAAAGCGGTAACCTCCCCAACTCATCAACATGTTCTCCTTTGGAAACACTTGCAAGAATTGAACATGATTCAAAAATACTGCAACTCCAGATGGCTTCAAGATGATTTGGGCCTAAATTCGACATGGCTCATCCTTTTGAGCTTCAGGCCTTGGCTCCCTTAGATCAGGCGCCCGGGCAACCTGCTGATTTTGATGAAGAAATGTCGAAAACAAATGGGTGCTGCGAAAAAAGATTATATACCACCATGGTGCAAGGATTAACCTCTTTTGTCAAGGCATTTATTTGGTATCCATGTCAGATTTGCAAGGTGTGTGCTAGCATCATGTTTGGAAAAAAAGTACTTCACACAAAAAGACTATGGCCATGTAGTTCAAATTGAGTGTTGCAAAGGAACCACGGATTTGGTCCTTGGTTCTTTTCCTATCTATTTCTGTGTGAATCAGTTCGCCATATACAACAGCCATGAGATTCGTTGAAAACAAACTTGGTTTCACAGGGAAATGTTGTGGATCTAATTTAGGTGAGCCATGTCATTTCGTTACTTGTCGCGATGATTACTCAATACCTTCATGTCAAGAAAAAATCATCAGGAGATTGGTCCAAATTGGGGGGCCCAAACCTTTTCTCGTGTTGGTACATCTATATTATATAGTCACGTTGTGGTACAATAAACATTTAAATATGTATATATATATACATACATAAATACCAGCATGCACGGTATGAAATCTAGATTATAGCAGGTTTATCTTTGCAGAATTGCGGAAAATGTATGTGTCCATGATTTACTTATATAATATATATACATGAAAACGAGGCAGTCGTCTGTTTTGTTCCCAAGGCTTCTATAGACCTTGTGAGTTGGCATATGACATACAAAAACCTACCATACCTACCACCTTCGGATGAGATGAATATCCGTGAGCTTGGAAGCACTGAAACGCCACGCGCCGGGAAGGCCAGATATACCCAAAGCCTTGCAGCAATCTCGTTGCAGATTCCTGTTGCTCGATCAAACCATACGTTGACAGTGTGGGCCAGTGGGGATTGTTTGGGATGTTGGTCACCGTTGGTCGGATGTTTTCTGTGATGCAGCAGGTGATGGAAAACATGTCATTGCTGGTTCCAATGCAAGGAGTGCAGTTCAGGGATTCTTTGGGTTGTGAAAGGCATCAGTTGACACGACTGATTTTCTAGTTCCTTGCAATTCAGAATCGTAGAAGTCGGTAGGAATTTAAGATTTCCCCGATTTTGCAGATTTCCTCATATTGGCTTCAAATATATGACATTTTTTTGACCAGACTGGATGCTTCCTACAGGAGTGTGTGCCTCCTGATATTTTTTACCTTGTTATTGGGATCAACAGTTTTCAAAACCTGGGTGGCGTTGTTATGGATTTTCATTGTATATCATAGATATCATAGCTAAATCTATATCCATCTCTGTCAACAAATATATGTATGGGGTTGCGCTACCCGATTTTACAAGCTAACAAGCTGCAAAAACAGAAACAAATCCATTTTCTTTGGAGGAATCCTCCCAACACAACCATATTTCCGGGCAGCCGGTGGTTGATGAAATATGCAGCCGGAACTGAGGTTGCCAAGACATTGGCACAGCTGATAGCGCCTTACGCAGGTGTTCAAGGGACCAAATTTGCTCAAGGGAATCCACCCAAAATTTGGTATAATTTGTGTGTACCACAATAGTCCTGCAGTGTTTTGGCCGTTTTTAACCATTCATTCATGGGATTTTTGTGGATTCACATAGCTAAATATACATTCTTTGAATGTTCTACTCTTTCCTCCACTCACATCCGGAGAACTGAAAGATGAGTCTTTAGTCTCCACGTAGCCAGAGTCATCATGGATGAAGGCCACCTGTTGTCCATATTGTGATGGCCTTCTCATCCCCGTGGTCACTGTTAATCCCTTTCACATTGATTCGCATAATAATCGACATAAGTTATAAGCACGACACAAGAGACACAAGTATGTATGTGCTTGGTTCATCACGGTATCAATCAGCACATGCTTATTTTGCCTTTGCGTTGTTTCATTTGATGATGTTCTTTAAGTTCACATTCATATATAGTTACCACAGATCCAAATGAACCCTACATGCAAAACCAAATGAGTACTGGTAGAAACACTCGGAATTTGACTGGGGGAAGCCCCCATGGATGATGGCATCGCCGATGAAATGAACATGTCCAGTTAAAGAAACTAATACAAAACAATATAATTACCCGATGTGTGTGTGTGTGGAATCCCCAAACTCTTTTGGGTGGAAAACTTGTCCTTTGACAGATAGAACTAGCGTTTAACTGTGGAGTTTTAGCATCGATTAGAAGTGGATCATCCAGGTGCAGAGACCGGAGATTTGCAAAAGCTGAGTGCGAAAGCTCGGACGGGGCGGCGTTTTTGGAGCTTCAGGGGATCTTAGCATTGCATTTCAAAGACAAATGGCCGGAATCCAAAAGACTTTGTGAAATGTTTTGAGATGATATGACATGTTTATTTTTTTGAGGGGACAGTTTCAACTTCTAGCTCCTTCCTGCATGCCCAAAAGAGTGGGTTGAAATCCTACAACAGTTATGGCACTCAAACTGACTTTGATCAAATTTGTGGAGGCTTTTGTTGATAACGGTCCAATCCTACAGCAGTTTATAGCAATGGTGGTGTATCCCATGGTTTGTTGTTGTTCCATTCAGCTGGTTCACCTCATTGGATAATGGGACCCACCATCAAGAGGATTGTCGTTTTGCCATCTCAGTGTTGGAAATGTGTAGGCAAACATTTTCTCCAAAGCCATTTCTTCAATTTTCTTATGCAAAGGTTCAGGGAATGGTGTGCCAAGCAAAGCTTCGCAACAAAGACAGTTTGACACGGTGACAACATCAGGGCTTAGCTGATGCTGTGACAGGGTGAGAGTTCAGAATTTGGATGTTGAACGATATTGATGTTTCTTATTCAAAATGGAGCTCTTAGAATCCTTAAAGCTCACCAAAAATACCTTGCGACTCCAAGAGTTTAGTGGTTTGATGCACCTAATGACAACTCAAGGAATTTTTGGATGGGACCCTGAATCTACATTAATTGTTTGGATATTATACCCCACTGTGTAGCGGAGAGTTTTGTTGTAGATTCCCAATGTGGGCAACTTCATGGATCATGATCCGATCACCTGGTTGAATTCGCTTTACCCCCAACATTCGTCTTCAGTTGAAACACGCTTCAAGAGATCTTCTTTTCGGAATTGGCAGTAGTTGTTTAGAATTAATGGAACTTGTCATGTTCAAATTTATGTTCACCTTGAACATGTAGAATGTTCATGATTTGGAGGACTCATCAACAAACTTGCTTGCTTGTGGTTTTATACATGCTTTAAATTTCATGCCTATGTAGGGAAAGAGTCCTCATTTGACACTGACATCGCAATTGGGTTGCAACTATCACCTAACTTACTGAAATGAGTAAACCTTCGTCGTTCCATAAAAAGGAATTCCGTGATGATCACTTTCGCCGCTGGACGTCAAACCTGATCCCCCCAAAAACTCAGGTTTGACGGTGGCCATAGCGATGGAAATCTTTAGCGACTTCAGCAGTGTCCTGCTTGTGGTTGGAGAACCCAAAGAGCTTGAGGTCAAATAGTGATGGACCAGTCACTCAGAAAGGCTTCTGGTACCTTAGCACATGACATAATAGTAATAGTACTGTAGTTTGCATATATGTATCAAAAATTGATACACGTATAGATAGAGGATAGAGTATATATACATTTATATTTGTTTACAGAAGGAGTTCGGACCTCCGCTTAACTCCCCTTGTATCAGCATGAGGGTTGGTGAAGCAGTAATATGCTAAGTAGAAGAGATGGCATCAAGCTTCCGACTGGTTGTTCAGTTCCAATTGGGTTTGGCAGTACAGTCGTATGACCGTTAGTGGTTCAGCTGGTAGTAGGTATCCTTGGTGGCGGAGTTTAGGAGTTTTACCACTAGCTCAGATTCCTTAAAGTGTGCTGCAGCTATGGTTCAAGTAAAGCCATCATCTATATAATTTGCAGGGGACCAAGCAGGGTGTTGTCTCTGCAAATGAACCAGAATCATGATTACTTTAGGGAGCGTATACATATGTAGCCTGTGGACCGCGATCTGAGAATTTAGTGTTTAACCCCAAGACAGGGATTGGAAGGGCAGCCTCCCCAAAATGGCACGAACATTTCAGCAACTTTGAGGTTGTTGGAAAGTATCAGATCTCAAATTTAGATATATGCATTCCAAATATTATCCAGATCCACCAACAAGGTAGATGGCTTTTTTAATTGAGGTGGATGAATCAGCCAGCCATTGTATGATTGGCTCAACCACAGGGCAATCATTTTCACAACGAAAAGTTTATGATCTTTGTGGTTGGCATCCAGTGGTTGGTATGATCGCTCACAGCGGGGGCGCTACTGTTGATGGCGGAAATCCTGCAACACCTCAGTAAAGAACCTGTTTTTTGAATCATGTGATAAATCTCTAAACTCTCTATATAAACTACCTAGATACAGTACCAACCGTTGGATTTGGGGAAATTGTCATTAAATGATTGGATATTTACAATAGCAAAAATCTGGTGGGCCAGGTTTTTTGGTTTATCAACAGTAGCGCACTAACACGGATTCCATCATCCCAGTACACCAGAGTTGCCTACAGGCACTCCACTTGCAAGATACCTTGGATCCGGAAGATGCGGTGTCCGGGAGATCTCAAATTTTGTGAGGAGGGTTTTGGGGGTTCTTCCGTGATAAATGAGACTATTGTTTCTGCAAAATGGTGGGAGACATCTCAAAATCTCGAAATACAATCTGATATTACTTTGAAGCGTGAAGATCAAGGGTTCAATTTTTTGGGATATGCCATCCCTTGGATATGACGATGATGTGTGTACAATGGAATGTTTCTCTTCACCGTCTCGATTGTCCACCTGTCACTAGCTGAGTCACGTCCAACTCTTTGGATTTAACGTGATGAAATGGCAATCATATTGAAGAGAACAATACAACTTCATCAACTGTGGTATGACAAGATGACGTGACGGGCCTTGGTGACATCACACTCATTGGTATAATGAAGTTTGTGGTCCAGGTTTTTGTTGAGAGTTGAGAGTACTCAAGTATATCAATCATAATGCCCCTTCCAAGATGGCTTGGAAGTTAAAGCTGAGCTGAGCTACCCTAGCCGAGCTCCCAGTTTCTGGTTCATGATTGTTTCGGATGGACGCCTCAAGGTCCCGATTAGCTCCTGTGGCCATCAACATTGGTGCATCGCTGGGTGACATTGTAGGGCTTCCCAGTCGGATGGGTCGAAGAGGTTCATGAAGAGCAAGGGAGATGTTTGAAGAGAGCTGTTGTTGCATGTCTTTTGTTTGATGCTAGTCTTTGACAGTATAGATAAATGCTTGATATGTCTGTTGTGCATTTACTCTTTAGCCTTCTTTTTTATATTAATTACATATCTACGGACTCGTATACAACAGATCATGTATTAAAGATTGTGAAGTGAAGATGTGCAACGGGTATGTTGAAGCACCGTATCACAAGATGTTCTGTGCACAAAACGTATGATAAATTTTCGCCGTTTGCGACTTGAACCGATGGCAGTGTCAAAGCCATTATTATGAACATTATGGTGATTTATTGTCAGCAAGATGTATCATGTTTTTTGTTTTAGTATGAAAACAAAACTTGTGTTGTTTTGTGGGGAAACATGTGGATGAAATATGCGTATATTTTTACAGTCTACGTATATTGTTGTGCTGCAATTCTGTGACACCCAAAAATGCCCATAGGCAGCAATGCGCATTGGCCTGCCATTTTTACATGGGGCATGTTGTTGGTTCGCTGGCCCCATCAAAAAATATGCTGCTTATCAAAAAAGCAATAAGATAAAACACTTCCCCTCTCCTTCCCCATGCTTGATCCGCATGCATATCCCTAATCATCAATATCCCGTCTCCCAGACATCATGCAAACGATGCTAAGGCAAAGGCAGTGGTGACCTGGATGTGGTCTAAAGAGCAACAGGGTCGAAGTCATATTTTGCTTGGTCAGTTGCTGCCGCTCCTAAAGCAGGTGCAACTTCCACCGCATCGGGTTGTTTCCTTTGAAGGGACTTGATATGGTGGATGGGGGGTCGACAATCGAACAAACTACTAGAATTTTAAATGGATATGTGTTTACATTGCGAATGTATTTGTTGGATATGTACTGTTTGTTGCCACGGGCGCTGTAGGTTGCAATGTATTGGATTTGTTCATCCAGTGTGTGTCTGTCTTTTGCAGGCAATTCTACCTGATGCAACCATGAAACAAATGGTCTGGAGCAAGCCGGCAATGGCATACAGTAATGGTAAGAACGCACCACTCAATGTTGAGAAAGGATCGCAATGGAAGAATTCCGTCATATGTAATATACTTCTGATAGACAATGTGCTGTACCAGTTGGGATAGTTGAAACATGTTGAAACAATAGCTCACACTTTAAATCACTAAAATCATGGGATGCTGTAACCTTGAACTGCTTCGGCATTTGAATCACCAGCTGGGAAGTGATCATTGCTTGTCAATGCGCGCAGACCACCTCTGGTCCTATTTTTGAATCTACTGTTCTCGACGCTGCTGACCGGACGCCCAAGGGACATGTTCCTGTTGCTTAGCAAAGATGATGACCCATGGCAAATACGTGAGCCGAGATTCTTAACTGACCACGTTCCATTCATAGTCAGTTTCATGACAAACCTTTGATCTCCTCTTAGGACAGAGTCCCTGCGAGTTTCGTTGCTTTTAAACTAGAAACTCATGATGCACCAAAAGTTACGCTTCACCAAGGAAGAATTGAGCAATGTCCAAGCTTCCCATGGTTTGAATGTAAGTTTACCATAAGCCATTTAAGAAGGCATTCACCATGCAATGCAAGGGACGGTTCGAATTTCTTTATTCATCCACGTGAAGTCAAGAACACTTTCCAGGTGCTTGAGACAGGGGATTCACCAAATCCAATGTGAATTTCCAGTTTTTACAACAGAGTGGTACCACTGGCTGAGCGCCATGGTAAGTCAGTTTCAAAACAGTGTTGGCCTTCAACCACTAAGATATGCAACCACGAACAGTTTTCATTGAATCCTTTCGCTTTGAATGTCCCAGGTCACTTCATCTGCTCAGTGGATGACAGCAGCACAGGAGGGGCGGAGGGAGGCAGTTGGAGCTAATGAGATGTTATGCACTATAAAGAGTTGATATTATAGACACGTTTTTTAAACGCAAATTTCTATCAAAAAATCAAAATGTGTCTAGTACAGTATCAACATACATCATCAAAAATAGCATACGTGATGGTTGAGGAAGGTTTCTGGTTCAGGTAGTTGGTGCAAGGTTTAAGCAGAACCTGGTGTATGATGTATATGAAGGTATTCGATACTTGGTAGATGATGTTGTGTCTGAAAACTAGGGACTTTGTGGATCCGTTGGTGTGGTTTCTTGCTGATATTCGCACGTTCTATTCTGAATTTGAGGCTCAGTAACTTTGAAACCTGCTAAAAAATGGTTTTGTTTGGGAAGAAGACATAACCTTTGGTAGACTTGCATGGCTTAATTGAAACCTAATATGGTACTATGCAAGATGTCACTTTTGGCAACATTCGTTTACCAGATGGATCTAGATGTATCCAGATGTCTACTCGGCCTCCTTAGTCATGGTGGGTCTATTGCTCGGGATTACAACCTCTACCAAAGTAGTGATATTTGGTAAGGAATTTAGAACAATTGGGATGCTGGTGGACTTTTCTACTCCAAAATGACATCCTATGGTTCTCTCTCAGAGGCTTCTGACCTTTACAAGTCCTCACATTGTTTACTAAAGATTGCAAAAATCATAGTGAGTAGTGAGATCACATTACCAGCATATTCGTATATATATATATATATATTTACTTATACAGTATACAGTATACAGTATACACACATAGATATACCTAGACCCCCTATGCAAGTCGAATTTCGGCCCCCAGGTTTGTTTTTTTGTGATAAAGCGGCTCAAATTTCACATGTTTAATACACATCATAGATCTTCCATCCCTCACTTCGTTCACTCACCTTTCACTGACCTTTCACCACTGGAACTAGGCTGAGGAATTGGTAAAGACAAGCGGGAAGTCTCAGTTCGGAAAGTGTGGGTGAAACTCCCAAACTGGTTGCTACTTCATGGGGAAAGCCTCAGAAAAAGACGATCGGCTATGCAAATACCGAGCTGGCTCAGACATAGGATACCAGCTTGGGACTAAATGATTTGGGACCATGTTTAAACATTCAACATCCATGCTGGCAGTCAATTTTGAAGCAGTACCCGAATGAGCGCCAAGGGACATTGATGGATGAAATGCTTCTTTCATATAGATTTCATGATGAATACATGGGAAATTGTCTTGGTCTTGTATTGAAAATACATGACAATGAAGCGATCATAATGGGATAAATGACTACAATGATTATGTAGTAGAATGAACTGATATTACAATGAACCCATCCCATTGTCACGATGATACAAAAATGATGGTCATCATGAATGAACCCACTTTGTCCGGCAAAGGGATCAAATTGCAGGAGCGGAGAGAGTCAAGAGAGTTTTTTGTTCACGACTCAAAGCAGTGTATCGGTTGTGATGTTCCCCTCCCAACCCAGCAAACATCCAAAATTGTGGGCAAATAATTGCACAAATACCAAGCTGTCTCTTTCGGATTTACCATGATTGGCCTTTTCTATTTTTTTTCCAATACCACTCAGGTTTTTCAGAGTTTGCGAGCGACGCGTCCTGGCTCTCGTTGCTTGCACAACGTGCCGTTGACCAATGGAAGGCTGGCGTCCAACCGTGTGGAATTGGAAACTGATTCACTCAAGTGAGTATTTCAAGTGTGATAGGGATTCAATATTCTGGTTGGTGGTTTCAAATAGTCTTTTCGTTCACCCCTATTTGGGTAAGATTCTCATTTTACAAACAAACGGCTCAATCGCGACGAAGAACTGCAGGATTGATTGAATATATATATATATGTGATATGTATATATATATACATATATTGATTTAATCATTTATTTATTTGTTTATTTATTTATTTATCTATTTGTTTATACCGTCCCCTTTGCAGGACACCCCAGGATTCTTCCAAGAAAGGCATTGTTCAGAAGAGTACTTAACTGTTGCAAGTACTTTCCCTTTCTTGGGCACACAGGCCCTTAAGACTCCTATTCTTTTTAAGATCACTACAACCATTAAAATTGTTTCAATCTAACGACTACTCCCATGATCCCTGAGGTAGAAGTGTCTGAAAACCCATTGTGCCCCAGTGAGTAGCCAGTGATAATATCCTGCACCACCCTGCGATGCATAGAAACCCAGGATAGAACGACCTATCAACCAATCCAAGATTGAAGATCGAACAGCCTTAACTGATAGTTCATGGGATAAACCACTAGATTAACTACTAACCTTCCCAAAGAAAACCTGATTGAACCATCACAAATAACCTTCTTTGCAATCATTCCAGGACGACCCTGGCAGTGATCTGGTCTCCAAGGCCCTCCGGGGAAAAAGAGTCTTGCGACGAAAAAAAGTCGCAGATGGGTGAGGGATTTGTATTTTTTTTCTGAGTATCAAGCTAGTAATCTATCTTTGGCCGGCAGGATGGCGACCGGACGTGACATGAATCGGCTCACTTTCCACCCACAACTGTAATCCCGGGCGGAAGATCACACCAAGTTGTAGTTCAGCTCTGTATTGAGTATATACTCGTTTACCATTAATGTATAGTAAGTAATATCACTATGCTGTTGTCATAAGCACTATTGCACTGCGACTAATGACTAATGATTTACAAAGATCTTTGAGTGCATTTTTCTGCCTGAAACCCTTGAGGTGACAGCGCTGGTCACCTCAATGCCCTTGATGGATGCCTCTCTTGTGGCTCACTTGGTTCGGAAGCCTTGTTTCCAGTGGGCATTGTCAAGATGAGGAAAAAGTTGATCGACATGCTTTAATAGGAACAAGTTGTTTGTTCATAAAAAAAAGCCTAAGTTCTTCAATTACATCTCATTGACTCATAGACGGGTGAAATGAATCAATGATTTTGAAGTGTCATCACTGGCTTTTTTGACGGCGACTGCGATAGTCGGTGATGATTTTTCCCTTTGAACTTGGGGAATGACACGCCTGAAATTACTGACGCCAACCAAGCAGTAGGACAGGTGAGTAATTTGGCGGATCCTTCCAAAATGATCTGAATTCTATATACTTGGTAACCTGGTACTTTAGGAATTGGGAACTGCTTCCAAATTTTCCGGAATAATTACTATATCTCAATTAGTTTTTCTCATTTACAAAGATTGTACCTGTTTTGGTCACTTCGAGGGAGTTGGGATCTTTACCCATGGGAATTTCCAGTGAAACAAAGGAGGTGAATGGTTCAGGGATGTGTGATTTCCTGACGCTTCCAGTTGTAGTGTCCCGCGAAATGTGTGCACCAAAGCCACATTGAAAACTACTTCTTAAATTGTGATTACTCCCCCGGAAACTAACATGGAACCTGAAAATAGACACCTAGAAAAGGAGATTCCTTTTTGGAAACCTTCCTTTTCAGGTTCCATGTTAGTTTTCGGGTGGGTTTTGTATTGTTTTTGTGTGAAGATAATTGTCATTTACCACCAAGGCGGCCGTGTACGCAGTCTGAAACCTCAGATTGGGGATGTCCTGTGAATAGCACCCAGCAAATGGAAATGGGAAGAAAATGGTCTTCATACAGTTTGAAGTTGGTGAAGTTGATAGAAGTCGTTTGTAGTTTGCCAAGATCATGGAAATGTAAAGACATTCCTTGCATATTCTCATGGATTTGTGTGTGTGAGTGAATAGATCGCAGCATTGAAAATTTCAACAGATTTGATCATGCACATGGTTCAACCATTGCTGAAATGTTGGATTGTCATACGCGATGATACAAAATGTTGTTTAAAAAACTTTTGGTGGCACAAATATACCACCAGCATTTTATAGCCGCCTTCAAAAAAGGATCTTACAGCGTTCAGATTTTGATTGGCTACTAGCAGGAAACAATTTTTAATGTGTGGTCCCTTTCATTCGTTTGGATATGTTTATACTTTCTGCCAGGCCATGGTAAAATCTTTTGGTTAGTTTTCTCTTGTTCAAACCATCCCAAACAAATCTAAGTTTCGAGCTGGGAAATGAAGAGCTAGCTGGAAACAAATGTAATCGTGATCTTGACGGAGCCAGGCTTCCATGTAGACCCGAAATGGATGGAGTTGGAAACCTTAGGAAGCTATAGTATTAATGTGGATTGGGGATCCCACCCTTGAATCACACCCCACGAAACCCGAAAGGCCCAGCCACTCCCAGGACTTCAACACAACAGATGTAGCGAAGACAGTCTTCGGAATCGTGGGGCAAGAGGCACGATTCAGGGCCATCACGATTGAGGGTTAACCACAACAGCAGTACGATGACAATGACTGCAGCACGATGACAATGACTGCAGTTGGTAAATTCAAAAATGGCTCTTGATGTGGTCCCTCCCCTTCCTACTTGGAGTCAGAATCTTATAGTATTTTGATTCCTTTTGATTTTACTAGTTGATACCGCTGCAGAAGGAAAATTCTTTCGGGACAAGCATTCTGGGGATTTTTACAGCAGCCGAAGTGGGAAGATGTTTCGTCGGTGAAGTCTATGATTTGACCAGATTTTGACCAGGTTCCCCTAAAGCCAACATAGCCCGTCAAATATGGTTGTTGGAAGACGTTTGCAAGACGCAATCCTTTTGTCTTTTGGGTGTGGCTTTTCATGGGGCATGTTACTTTCAGGGAGTTCCAGGGTGCTGCGCAATATCCTGCCTTGACGAATTCACAGGTACATCCCTATTCTTTCCTTGTCGCGCGGTTGGTTTTTCTGTTCAACACCATATTTGGGGGGTTGAAGCTGCTACCAGGCACCTCCTTTCGCTGCCTTTTTTGCCGGTCTTTGGGCACAAAAGTGGCCGGCAAGGCGGGAAGCCTATGAAGGATGTTGAAGGGAATTTGGTGGTTTTAAGAGAGAGAACCCAGATTTCAACATGGCAAAAACCTGGCAAAAACCAGGTGGCAGACTTGTCCTATTTGTATGTATATATATATATATATAATATGTATATACATATTTATATATAAATGCTATATATCTTCGGAAACAAGCCTCCCAAGGATTCAGAGATGATACCTAGAGGTTTCCAGCATTTGGTGGATTGATTCACGGCCAGATCTGTGACCCTGACTGGGATGATGTATTCCCCGACTAAATGGAAAGCAGCTACTTGGAGTCCTACAGAACTCACACTTGGCCCAACAGAAACATTAGATTGGAAGATGATTGCCACCTTCAGCCTGGTGAAGCCGAGTGGGGTTCCCGAAAAAGTATGAATTCCTTGTTTGAAACGTTGATAGGAAGGAATACAGTAGATGTTTCCAGAAATGGTGAAAAAGACATCCTGTGCCCATTACTTTGCATTGCATGTTTCCACCATCCACTCTTGGCTTTCTCCTATTTTTGGAAGCGGTGGTATGGAGATTCTGCAGATTGATTTTGAAGAAAACAGATGTATTTGGTGTTCAAGAAGGTAAACTAACTAGTACTTGACAACTCTCATATACATTTGACATTCGACATGTACTGTTTGACAGTAGTACATGTCATAGATTCAGGCAGCCAAGCTGCGAAAATAAGCTTTTGAAGAAAGAACTGCTGAAACAACATAGTATGTTATATGTGCTATTTCAAGATCGTCAAAAATCATTTGCTAACCCCTCGACTTACTGTTTCCGCTGAAGTATGCAGAGTCAACCTGAATTCAACGGTCCTGACATGGCAAACTAAAGTGGCAATTGAACATCTGCGATTTGAAGATTTGTTTCCTTTGGAATATATAGAGAGTTTTCCGTATATTCGTTGACCGAAGAGCGTTGAATTGACCCCTTCGATCCCCCATTTGGTAAATGATACACATGTTCAAGGAGATTCCTACCAAACACTCATCCTTGATACATTGAGATTATCATATGAGGATCTGCCTTAACCAGCACATTTGAGAACTAGAAGTTCAGCCTTCAACTCATGATGGCTAACAAGATGTTTGGACCATCTAAATGTTGAGGCTAAGGTCAAATCATCATGGGAATCCGAAAGCTACCCCCCATCAAAGCTACCCTTTGCAGAACTAACTAAGGGTTTAACAGCCCCCCATTTTCCCTGCAAAAATCCGCTATTGGTTCACCCTTATTTCCGATGGGGGTACCTTTGATAGAGGTAACAATCAGATTCCCATTGAAATCAAGTTCGCCAGGGCCATGGGTGTTTTGGATTCAGTGTCGGCCACGGCAGAAGTGGTTGAGTCACTGGGATTTACTTGGAGGGATGAGCTTAGTAGAAGTGCTTGCAAAATGTGGTGAAGTAAGAACCAATAAAGCACTGATTGTCTTTGATTATGATGTTCAATACGAATGTATCGAGGTAGAAGTCAACGGCGACGTAAAAAGTAAAAGAGGCGAAATAGAAACACCGATCGATACAAATCCGAAGGTAGATCCTCCAAGTAGAAGAGGTTCAATAAGTCATTTTGGGTGACCATTATGCCTATTTGTTCCAACGTGCTTGATCTGCGTTGTTTGTTGTTTCTCGTGTTCACTGGGGAGAAATTGTTTCACCCACCACTGGCACTGCAAAAAACTGCAAATGTAAGCTACTGGGCCTAGACATTGACTTGCATTCCAAGTGGGAAGTTTGGATACAGTTCTTAGGCGTCCTTCTTGTTTGCAAGACCTCTTGTAAGCAGATTGCAATGACTATTCACTACACTGGAGGTTTTTTGAATTGATGGTGTCATGTCCATACTGTGGGTGGGTATGAGTGGTTTCAGGATTAATGCAAGAATTAGATGGTCTGAAAATCAGAGCCTCAACAAGAATTTGTTGGTCTCCACACGCTTTAACCACGTTTCTGAAAAGATATTGCTTCCCCCTCATTTTGACAAATGCCGATACAATCTGCACGAACATCAACTCGGCTGAATGGTACGGTTGGCTTGTTGCACCCACCCTGCCACTGGGCAACACGCGACCAAGGAGTTATGAACAGGTCCGAGCCACAAGGGGATCAAAATGGTGGTGACACCAAACGAAATGGATACACCAAGCTTGTTCCAGAGAGTACTCCTTCGTTACACCCTTGAAATTTTTACATGGATACTCTGGATACTGGATACTAAAAACTGAGGGTTTGGAAAAGGGTATTTTCTGTGTCCTTGTTAGACATAAATGTTGGTCTACTGCTCCTGTAGACCTAATACCAGCAGGCTAGTAATGGCGAAGATGCCTTTGATTGGGATATCTATAACCAACCCATGGGGAGCAATTTGGAGGTACTAGAATCTAGCTTCTGTTCAGCACATCTTAGTATCAGTCAGTATTCAGTACCCCCTGTTTTACCTTTTTTTAGCAAATGTACCTGTAAAAAAGGTCGGTTGATTGCAACTAGTCTTGCAAAATCCTCAAACCCAGTCGCAGGCCGAGGTGACAGCGTGTTCCACAGGGACGCAGTGTAGTGGAGGGCTCCTTGACGCTTCGAAGCGAAGGAGGTTTTGTTGTAGAAGTGGCACACTGCCAAATGGTAGGCAAAAAAGCTGAAAGCATTAGAAACTGTGGCTTTTCGGCGGTTCCAAACAAAACCCTGCTTAGGCAAATGGTTGTGTGATTTTCGTGATGTGATTAAGACTACCACACACTTGGACAATCTCTGTACAGCTGTTGTTGTAGTAATTGTAACCCAGTCATGATACAAACGTGTGTACAAGGGATGAGCGCCCACCAGCAATGTAGTTTTTCTGAGCCGTTTTATTTGGAATGATCATGTTTGGGTGTTTGGGTTGTTTCTGTCGTTGATGTGAGACGGGTGTTTATCACCTTCAAGGGTTGACGTCTCATCCCTGGCTTCAGAAAGTGTTCATTCCCGAAGAATCCAATGCTTCTATTCAATGTTTAAGCTACTTTGTAGACAATGTCGGATCTATTTTTTTAATTTCAGATTTGTTCAGAGTTTTTCAATGATATGTGGATATAGTCTATGGTACAACAAATGGACTTGTTTTTTTTGATAAGAATATGACAATCTATAAGAAGTGCGACAAAAAACAATTTTCAATGCGAAGTCCCAACAGAATTAGTCACATTCATCAGTTTCCCAGCTCCGTTTCATTCTTCATGGGAAAGTTCTGACCAGCAAGACAATGCACATGTTTTTTTTCTCGGATATTCCAGTTTGTTTCCGGTGGAGGTTCCAGAGATCCTGATTTTGTATCGTCACCTGTGGTCCCAAACCGTAGACATCAAAATGCGTGAAAGGTTTGGATGGCCATCCTCCAAATCCCAAAAGACCAACTGTCAGTTGGGATATTTGGGGATGTCTGGGGAAAGGAAATCATAAATTCCAAGGTCTGGCTGCGTGGAGCAAATAGGCCTGGCCTCGGGGAATCCTGGGGAATCCGTTGATGTGTGGCAAAGGTTGCCAGTTGAGGTTGCCACCTTGGTCCACCAAAGCGCCAGTCTTTCAAATCCAGGGATATCTGGTGGTATGGGAGAGATTTACATGTTACAGATTGTGTATTTGCTGTATATTATAATTCATATGATACATTGATATAGAATATAAATATAGATATATACTGTACATGTATTTGTGGCATATATCCGTATATACTTGGCAAATCCTCCTATAAACGGCCAAATGAAGGA
The DNA here is from genome assembly GCA_000507305.1 of Breviolum minutum Mf 1.05b.01. Classification (NCBI taxonomy): domain Eukaryota; class Dinophyceae; order Suessiales; family Symbiodiniaceae; genus Breviolum; species Breviolum minutum. The sequence continues at coordinate 112,048 of DF241851.1, read as the reverse complement.
TAATACAAGGCATAGCATTCCCTACATTTTATCTTGATGTTGTTGGTTTCATGGATGGTCATAGTTCGGCGCGAGTGTTTTGATGAATACCTCAATAGCTTGATGGTACCATGAGAGACTTTGGATGAATGTTTTTTTGTCATTTCCAGCTGAACATGGTGAAACCTCCTGGAATGTATTGGATGATATTATACATAGTTTGTGTAATTCGTGTTCTCATTTCTTTTCCTTTGTAGGAGTCTCCGCTCACATTTTTTCCACCGCGAAACATCCAAGAATTTGTCTCCGTTGCTGGGGAACAGGCTACTCAAACAGATCTCCCCCGAAACCATTGTGGTGTAGATTCCCAACCAACCAAGCAACGACCATCCCTGGCATTGATGTTTTTTGCACATCATTCATTGCATGTAGTTGTTGAGAACTCATTGTTGCTCTCAGTCTCGTGTGAATGCAGCCAACATCCGCGCTGCCCTGAGGATGATTCGAAAATCACGGGACACATTGTCACATCGTTTATTTCATCGTATCATATGATACGATGTCGGGTCATCGTGCTATATCATATCATATCATGCAGACTTGATTGTTATGTCCACTTTGTATCACTTTGTCACTTATCAGCTTCCTCTCGTCCCCACGACGTCTTTGACCACAAACGGCCATTTCGCCAGCACCGTTGCAGATCTCTCCGTGGGCTTCGACTGCCAAAGTTATTGTTCCACCAACTCCAGCATGAGCTGGCTGGGGAACCCATGGCAGTAGATCAGAGGTCCCCACTTTGCGAGTTGGAATACAGTATTCCCCCAAAATCTCATGTAGAAATGTTGGACTCATGGAACCTACCCAAAAAGATTCATGTCCTTGATGCTTTGGTTACGGGTGGTACTGGTATGGTCACTTACATGCTCGTGGATCATGATCTCTTGGTACTTCAATCAGAGGTCGGGGTTTTGAAAAGTATCATGGGTGTTACTTCAACAAGTAAACTAAGAAAACGGTGAAGTCTGGACAAATGTGACGCTTAGGCAGCTGTTCTTCATTTTTTCGGGAACCATTGAGATTGAGATAGATGTTTTTTGGGATTATTCTATATTAACGGATGATCTATGGTTTCAAAACTTTGCTGTGTTGAATTTTCCATTTACATTCTTCACCAATGTGGAACCTCCCAACTAGCATGTAGGGGTTTGTCTCAAAATGAGGAGCCATACTCTACTGGTTTCCTCCGCAAGCAGTTAGGATCCTTTGCAGTTTAAAGACCTCCCTGTTTATCTCCTTTTGAATCATAGAACGACAAACTTACATTTTGTGGTGGTTTCTGTTTTAGTGGTATGTTTTCCCCAAGTCTCTTTTTCTTAAGGAAACTGATATATCAGGTACTCCAATTCTCACTGACATTGTTGACCCAGCTTGGCTGGCTCCCTGTTTGCATCAGTGAAAATGGAGACCCAAGAGTCTCAGAATCCCAGCTGATGATTGGGTATTAAATGTCGTTATCTTGTGATTCATTTTGCTGTTGTTGTTGTTGTTGTTGTTGTTGTTGTTGTTGTTGTTGTTGCTGTTGGTGGTGGTGGTGGTGGTGGTGGTGGTGGTGGTGGTGGTGGTGGTGGTGGTGGTGGTGGTGGTGGTGTCGCTGTTGTCGTTGTTTTAATCGTCATTGTTGATTCGGCCGATTTCTAATCAACATTAGATGCAATCCGCCTGAAACAGACCCCTAGCTGGAAAGACGATACATTGAAGAACAATGCAACTTGGGATCATCCTTCAACTTCACGCGAACTGTGGTTCGAAACTGGGGTAGGAATGGCGTGTGGTGCCCTGTGACTGTTGTAACTTGATTTATCCGTAGGGTTTACTGCAGTTATAACTACCTTGCAACTTGCAAGTATGAATGTACAGAACGCAGCCGATGAATCTACGCATCTTAAGGGGGCCCAGCATCCAGGTCATGTTGAGTGGTGTGAAACCAGATATAACACCTGGGTGATTCTGAAATTGATTGTTGGGGGGGATAGGGATAGTTGCTATGATGGGATGGTGGTTAAATCTGCAAAAACGATAAAAAAAAAAGTGAAAACTACCTCACAACCGGACTTCGCGAAGGAAATTTGTTTTTTTTTATAGGGAAACTTTCTACAAACACTCTAAGTCAGCTGGGGATATCCTACAATTCATCCAGATGAAAATTTGGAGTCACGATGAGCATACACATGTTTCTGACACCACTGAACTTGCAATGCCCCCCTCAAGATCATCAGCTTTTCGGTATGTATTTAACGTAACATATCATGATATCATACATCTACGTGAATGATGACGTGACATCACGTATCGTCAACCCAAATGGCAGATCAGCAGGGAAATCCATTCAAAACTGCCTTAATGAAGGTTAGAGAAACAGAAAATGTTCACCTAGCTCCATAGATTCTATGTAGTCATGGTCATCTATAATAAGTTAATAGATAATTAGGGATGATGGAATTCCATGTTTCCTCATCAACTTCATTTGGAACACTGAGGCCACGAGAATGCCTTGGTTTTGCCTTTGGAAGCAACTGCCAGGAGGTGCACAAATAGGATCAAGTTGCAGGGATGACTTGGGACAGACATGGAAAAATGCTACTCTTAATTAATGGTCTGGATAAAAAGGTGTTCTACCAGCTTCCAACTCCAAATTCCTAAGGGGTAGATGTTCGTATTAGAAAGGACCTAACAAAGTTGATCATCATTATGAACCGATACTGTTTGTGTATCCCAGTTCCACCAAGACTCAAATGACAATCTGCTGACTTTTAAGGGTCAAGGATGTCAAGGTCAGAGGTCGCTTCAAGTCCCCTGCCCATCCCGGCAATCTTGACCCTCGAGCCAGGCAAACCTCACGTCTTGCAAGCACACTGTGACACAGCAGGCGAGGCGACCATGACCTTTCGTTGGTGTAAGAATCTCGGAAGTGATTTGACAACAGACATGATTCTTGGCGAGAACCCGGTAGTTTGGTGTCCGCCCAACTGTGACTTAGCTTCTTTCACAAAAGATGATATGTTTTTGGACCTCGATGATTCAGAGACCAGGGACGATTCTGAGTCAGAAAAACGAGTGGTAGGTAAGTGCAAGTGCCCATAGAAGGCACAAGTCCCAAGCAACATATACTGCCTGTCAGATGATTGTACAGCAGCAGCTACCCCGGGCAGACGGGTTTTGAAAGATGCGTTCGGGGTAGATTATGATAAGCCTTTCGTTGCAGCTCGTTTCAAGTAAAACGTAGTGAGCTCATTGAGAAAAACGCGGTGTTTACGTTACGGTATCTACCCTGCAGCACAGCAAACTATTGGTAGGTATAGATTTTGAATTTATTTGAGCTAATTATTTGAACTGGACTCACCACGTTTTAACTGAACCGCTCTCCTCTCGTTGATCTTTTCAAACAATCTCTCCCAAACCAAGCAGGACCTATCCAGTTATAGCACGGGTGTTTGCGTGCGAAGGCTCAGTTGAGCGTTGACTAAGTCAAAGGTGTTTTCATGCAACAACTGGATTCGATTCTCGACATGCATAACTCATGTTTGCAGGGTGACTGAAGCCAGATGATGGGCGTGAAACAAAAGTTCAAAGGGGAAGGTTCATGGTTCATGATACATATTCCACGGGTTGCATAGGGATTCACCAGTTAAAGGGATGATGCATCATCTTTTTAGTAATAGCCCTTGCTTCGCTTATTTTTTGTGGGTTTTGTTTGTCAGGCGTATTAAAACCGGGAAGAGCCAATCTAACCATCTTCATTCCGGATGAGTTTTGAATTGCCAACATACTACGGCACCCCAGCAAAAAGCAAAGCATATGCTCCAGTAGTTAACAAACATTGTAACAGAGCAATGAAATCCTCTTTTTTAAGTATTCTGCATGAGACGTTGGTTTACCATAGTGTAGGCCCCCCCCCAAAAAAATAGGGGGTTGCTGTCCACTCCATTGTGTCCACCCAGGTTTGTACGAGTATCAAGCAAAGTGTCCATGCAGCGGCGGAGAATGCCAAGCGTCGGGGAGTCCTAGTTGCAGAAATGTGTGAACGATGATGTCAACCTACTGTTGAGAGGTGGTTTATCCCATCATTTACAGGGTTTTCAACATCCCAGGTGGTGCAGGATTTCTTCCATCAACAGTATGTCAAGTCCAAAAAGTCTTACAAGATCGTTGTTCAGCCAGCAGCCAGAATGAAACGTTTGTTTGTTTGGTTGGTTGTTGGTTTGTTTGTTTGTTGCCCTCTTGCCCATAGTGAGAGAGTGTATGAGATGTGCCGAATATTACTGAAGAAGTAATGAAATTGGGAGAATCACGGATGTTGTATTTCTCTATTTCTGCAATGCCCAGAATCCCGAAAATCGCTCGTTAGAGGAACATCCGTTTGTTTGTAAAGGAAACTAGTCCTCTTGAAGAGAATATCAACCCAGACCAGTGTTCATTCAAGAGGAAGCTCTCACAAAAGCGCTGAAATTCCAGCAATGGGAGCTCTTAGCCTCAAGAGTACAACCCACTGAGGTTTGGCACGTTTCACCGCTGAGATCAAGAATTTGCAATTCTTCACACCACTGGTTCGAGGGCCAAGCAGTTGGAGGGTAAAACTTGATGATGGAGAAGACTTGGTGGGATTTTTTGGAGAGATACACAAGTCATTATTGAAAATTGTTCCCCCACTCCATCTGTAACAAACATAACTGGCTGAAAAACGCCATGCTTTGAAGAGTTAATAAGTTTGGGATTTCCAGCCATGCTCAGAGAACGCTGAAACCCCGTTATATAGCTGCCAGTGAAGCAGTAATTGAACTGTAATAATTGTGTTTCCTCATAAACGGATCGGAAGCTTCAAGGCTTGCTCCAAATGTTTTCACCAGCTCCTTGGGTGAACATTATTGATGGATAAGAGCCTTGGATAAAAGGGATTCTGAAGCCGACAATTGTACCTTAGCAAGATATGATTATACAAAATCTGGGTGGTGGTTTCAATTATTGTTTTTCACCCCTACCTGGGGAGATGACCCAATTTGACTAATGGGGTTGAAACCACCGACTAGTTATGTATACACAATTATATAAACCTTTATTCGGCGTAGTTCTGGTGTGCGATGTGAGTAGTTTGGAGGCATAGAACTGCAGTTGCAACTCTTACTTGACCAACATGAAAAGTTGACAAGAGCTTCGGTCAGGCTTCAGTCACAGTGGCCCCATATGATGTGTGGATGCTCAACACTCACCGGTTGCAGGGTCCCACCCTGCATGGAGGGTGAAGTTTTCGAACCTCCCCTATCAGTTTCCAGTTGTCTATTTGGAAGTGAAGGAAAGTGTCGGATTACCCGAAGTGTTGTTTATTTAATACATGTTGTTCTGCCATTTCTTTGATTCTCGTTGTTCAGAAGTAAAGCTCTTGGTGGTGTTTTCCAACATTTTTGAGGTTCACCTGTTCACCCTTAGGTGGTGGCGCAAGCAGCAGCACAGGCGGAGCCGCAGTTGTGACATTGGGTGCGTTTGGTCGTGACCTCCAATTGTGCCAGGGGGGAATCAGAATGGTCCGAGACCACATGGTTCCGTGTCCTCAAACTTCGAGACACGGAAGCATGATCCAAACATAGAAGCCAAAAAATAAAAACAGGTCAGATGGTTTTGTAGAAGGGTAAGAGAAATTTGCCAGAATTTGTTGGAGTAACCTCTTCAATAATATTAGTATTCTTCAAGATAGTATTGCTTTAACCTGTACGGCTTACATCATGGAAATGGTCGGTGGAACTCTTGCCTTTCGCTGTCCAAACCCTGTGATCACCGATTTGGGATGTATCCCAAACCATCCAAACCCATCATAGATGATTGTAGTGGTAGAGATAGATAAACTGGGAAACAACCAACCTCAACTAGGTGCTCAGTTGATTACACCACCCTCGCACCAATCCACCAAGGCAACGCATNGTGGTGGTCGTGGTGCTTGTGCTTAGACAAGCAATCCTTCATCAAGCCCCATTTCACTAGACACGCCGGCAAGGCCGGCGGATTTCATGAAGGCCTTACTAAAAGAAAAGAAGGTCAGTGAGGAATCCCCTTTTTACCCGAGGCCATGGTTCAAGTGACAGCTCATTTGACTCACAGGCGTAACAAGTTGACCAAACATGACATTTGTCAAGCAAGTTTTGTAGGGTCACAAGCAAAAATGAAACTGCATGATTCAGCCCTCCAAATTGATACACAGGGATAAGATGACGGTGTTGGCCAATGGTTTTCCCTTTCCCAAGCTGTGTGTTTTGTTGCTTGTTTGATGGTGAGCTCAACCGACCAAATCTCTAGAAGGCTTGATGGTTTAGGAGTAGAGAAGGGTTTTTTTGGTATTCTTTGGATAGTCTTTGCACTTTGCATTGGTGGCTTCGTATCATGAATAGTATTGAAATCAGATGTTCTGAGTGAGTATAGATCTCCAACATTTTCTGCTGCCTCCAACCGATGGCGGCGGACGAGTCCGAGTGTGCCACTCTGCATGTCTTGACTCCCACGGGAGAAGATATTGAAGTGAGTCTTGCCCGCAATGGCAGTAGATCTATTGTGCATCTTACAACTGCAAAAGGGACACAGGCAGGCAAGTGTGAAGCTGAGTAGTGTTTAAAAAAAGATCACGAAAGAAAGGGTTTCAATTATATCAAAGAAAGGCCAAAGATTCAAGTACTCGTAACTGTAAGTTTGTTTCTCGCAATATCATGCAGGATTTGCACAAAAGAATCAGAACTTGCACCGGAATGCAGTCGCAAAATCACGGATTCGCCGAGAGTAGTTATTGAAATTTAGCGCTTATGCACCTTGCTACACGCCGATGATGCTTTCAGCAGTAAAACTTGACCTGGCTGCATAAAATCAGGTTGGGGCAAACCATCTGAATTTTGTATTGTGTAGTGAATTTTTGTAGGAAGATTATATAGAAAACACAATCGCTGGCGGAAACTCCCTTCAATGGTGGTTTAGAATAGGGAAGTCTCTCCCAAAATGACCTTCAAGCTGAACTAATGTCGTTCACTTAGATGTTGTTGTCAAACTAAGGGCGTTTGCAGATGTTAAGACAATTCTGGATGTGAAGAAAAGACTTCAAAGCTTGGACAAGGCGCGGCTTCGATTCTTTTTGCTGAGTGTCCATAACTCTCGTGATTCAATTTAAAGCCAAGGAGCTGGAGAGTATCTAAGTAGAATCAAAGCAATGCCAAGCAAAGGTGCTAGAAGTTCCGTATCTAAATTGGAGGTTTTTATCCTAGGCAAACCCTCAGTTCAATTTGCATAAAAGCGGGCGTTTCAAAGGCTCGATTTTCGCTGTAAGGACTGGAACATCCATCATTTGGCCATGGCGTATTTCCTTCTTGGAGAATAATATAGGGTGTATCTCAAAACTGGGGAACCCCATGTAAAACTCAAAATCCATTCGCTTTCTGCAAGAATCAACCATTTGGGCACCAAGCCGCCAAAAACATCGGATTACTTCCAACTACCCAGTAGGTAGAATTTCAACCATGTTAAAGTTTTGGGAAATGTCAATCTATTCAGTGTTTGGGAATGAAATTTGATTCATCGCCAAACAGCTCCAAAATTTAGGGAGGAAATATGAGGGGTCATAGATCATTGGCTGCTTGAATCCCATCTTAGTTCTTCATTGTCATGGATGGGCTGTTTGCAATAAGATTAGCAATTCTACCCTCCACTACGTTGACACTTCGTGGATACCAGGAAAGGGTTGGAAGACTGGCTACGTGTTGGGTCGCAGGGGCGTGCAGCTGTTTAGTCTACTGGAAAGTAATTCAAATCCCAATTTGAAAACAGCCCTGTTCGCAAGTCGTGGAGACAACATCTCTCTGATGCAGGTGCCACCGAGATTTCTCACAGCACCCACCTCTGCCCTACGTCTTATTTTCGGAACGGAGGTGCCTCAGATATGTGGGACAGGGACCAGGAGCATGGTGGGGCAGGCTTTCCTGCCCAAAACTCCTGCTTGAGAATCTAACCATGGACCTTAGCCAGAATAGCTCTTTAAGAGTTGAGAATGGATTTGCAAAGTGCTTCCTAAAAAGTGAAAGCTTGTTATATTGACGTCGATGAAGGACTTCAAGTAAGGTTTCCCATGATTCACCTGGATTCCGCGGCACAACCTAGGGAAATACATACATTTTACCTATCATGTATGTTACGTTGACACATTACTTAACTGTGGTTCACATTCAATTTTTTCCTTCCAAACCCTTCAACAAGACCTTGACATTTTGGCTTGGTGAATATGAACAATTACCTGAACCCTCTGAATAGTATCAGGTACCACCTGAGGAGGCGAAGACATTTGATTGAATCCAGCCAGGTCTCGACGGACCCGATTTTCGCTGGTCAAAGTGGTAGTCCACGCCCTCCAAACAAGTCCAAAATGTCTTCCCTTTGCCTGTATGTTAAGTTTAGGGTACAGGTAAAAAGGAGGTTTACCATGTTCAAATCGAACCAGACTTCTTGGGGGGCTGTGGATATGCTTGCCAGTGATAAATATGAAAAATTGTGCCCTCCCAAACTGGTAGACCCTAATTTTGAGAAACTTGGCGACTTGGCCAGATACAATCATCAAGATGGCAAATGTGTCCAACTGAAGATGCCCAAATCCATCGCTTGTTGGTTTTTTTCTCAACTTTTCCTCAAAGTCAAAGCGATGTTTTTTTCCCAGGGCAAATTTCAGGCGAAGAGCTTCAACTATTTTCTGTTGATTTGTTTGTCCAAATACGGAAGTCTGGGGGGAAATCTCCAAAAGTGTTTGAACCCCTCAAATCCAGCAAGGTTGCCAACTAAAACGAAGCGTGTTTCCTATGATTTTCAGGATTTCGTCGGGTGTCTCCTTCTACATTTTGACAACATACATGATGGCTATGTTGCATGGTCGTTTTTTACTAGGTATTAATGTGGATGTTTCCAAAAATAGTGGTACCCCCAAATCATCCATTTTAATAGGGTTTTCCATTATAAATCATCCATTTCGGGGTACCCCTATTTTGGGAGGAAACACCCATATCCAATGTCATGTTGCCGTTTCTTGACAGGTCTTAAACGATGATGTGGTTCTAGCAGAGCGAGGCATTCAACATGGAGACCAGCTGCTTTGCCTTGTCAGAGAAGTGGGGCTGACAGGCGGACACCGCCCAAGGTCCTCAGTTCTATCACACAGGTTGTTGATGGCTGGTACCACTCGAAATATCCCTAGTCATCCAAGTCATCTTCCAGTCATACGGAATTTCGGAATACCTTTTAATTATACCACACGGGTGGAAAGAGGTGGAACCCTTCAAATGAGAACAAACCTCAAGAGGTGTGAAAAGAGGTCCAAAGACACACCTACCAAACCCTCCACCATTTTTGAAGCCCAGGGTGAAACATTTGACTTTTTTCCTGGGTGTAGGCATTGCCTTGTGATGTCCATTCATGACATTCATGACAACTTAACAGCTGGATCCTGAAGCAACACCTGGAGCCAAGGGTGAAAGTAGGGCCGTCCTAAAGGGCACAATTGGGAATTCAGTGTTACCCTTGCACTATCCGAATTCCAAACACCAACAAATTCCGGGGATTGGAGGATTTGGGGGGGTTCAAGAAACTCCAAGGTACCCAAGATGTACCCAGATACATCCAGAAACCTCGGTTCCCTTCGGTTTAACATCACGGCTGACCTGACATGACCTTCCCAGGTTGTCGTTGATTCTGTCATCAGCACCGCAAGGCAGTTACGAATTCGGATTCTTGGTGGAGAAGATTGGTGAAACTACAAGTACTGTAGGACAAGTTTCTGAAAATTCCCGAAGAATCCCAAAGTTGTCCAGAATTACTGTTGTTGTCAATTGTGAAGAGCGAAGAGGACGGGTGATCCTGATGTGTGAATGCAGCTGTTTCGTGAGTGTGAAACAACCTTGTAAACTTTTCGGGTTGATACTAGGATATGCCAGTAAGTTAGGTAAATGGTTATTAACAAGGTTATAAGTTATAACCTGCTTGGAGGACCTTAGGGTAAGTTGGTTTACAACCAGGTAACCTTCACCATGTACGGTGTAGCTGTAGCGGGCTCCCACCCTTAAACGCCCAGTTGAGGCGGTATCAGCGCTGATGGACCAGCAGGCTTGAACACCAGTGCAAGCATCACAGCGGAGTTTTCCTCCGACGGTGCGGGGCTGGAGTGCTGGGAGGCAACGTTTCTAGTTTTTTGAACAGAAACACATCTCACCTATCCCTCTTTAAAAGGATACATGTATATAATATATTTGTTATTTTTACATATAGTATGTGTTTTTGAGACTAGTGGTCCTCAAATCCATTGATGATGTTACCAACGAGGTAGGTGAGATGGGATGAAATCCTGCCTTCTTCTATAGCCAGATGTTGGTTTCAAACTTTTTTTGAACCCTAGGAGAGGAATTTCTCTTTGACTACAGTTCTTTTAACTGGGTTGAAACCATTCACCAGATAGGGCCGATAGGGATTCAAGTAACCACCCCTATTGAAATCCTGTTATGACTCCCAACCAGGATGGACGCCATAGCCAAGGTTTTTTCTTTTTTTTCAAGGATAGTGGCTCAGTTTTTTGGCGAAGTCACGTTTCGTGATGGATGGTGAAGCTAGCAACATAAATAACATAAATTGAAAACCTGGATGTTGCTTCGGTTCAAAGCAAGGGGGGGGGGGTAACATCAATTATCATGCGTAGACGCAGCACAAAAGACATACCAAGTGGCCAAAAGGAGTTCTGTTTCGGGTATGATTCGTGGGGCCAAAGATGGGACACAACCTCCTCAAAAGGTATGGGCATAGTTGGATAGGGTGTATATCAAAACACGGGGATTCAGGATATTGACATAGAAAGATAAGAACATCCAAATAAAGCCATCCATGTGAACCCATGAACCCACCTCAGAAATGGTGCTGTATGTGGAATGAGAGATGAACCCCAGGTGTTTGTTTTTTTTCTTTTCTGTGGTTTTACAATCAAAAATGGCACGGTCTCCTTCCAACCATCATTGAATCATAGTATGGGACCAAGGGGCTTGCAAAAAGACTTGCTTGTTTTCTTCTAGCTTTGCTGCGTTCTTTTGCTTCCATCTTTGTTGGTGTGCAGGTAGCTTCCAGTAATCTAATGTAGCAATGTAACATGCACAAGTTGACATGTAGCGCTGTTGTAATGTTTATTTGTCCAGGGATGTTTGTACCCAAGCCCTCCTTCCCCCAACAGAACAGAGACCCATCCAGTCACCGTTTGCTTCCACAAAAATATTTGCGGAGTTCAAAAGGTGAATGCAAAGTTGTGATGCACGAAGATGAAATTACATCCGTTGCTTGGTAGCAAGTCAACGCTGCAGGTTGGCGACGTTACTTGCGTCAACTTTGCCAAAGTTTTGCCTTGACAGTAGAACTGAAGTCTTGGTTGACGAGAAGTTATGAATCCTGCTCTTAGCCATTGATATCCTTCACCAGCTTCACAGGATGATGAAGACGAGTTCTACGATCCTTTCGAGAATGGAGCGGACACTTGAAATTGGGAGATTCACATGTGTTTGATATTTTATGATATGTTTATGATGGTTTTGGAGTTGAACATTTGTCTATCATTGTGAGACTTCACCAAGCATGATGAAAACACAGATGTTGTCCAGGCGACCAAAGTGGTTTTTGCAAGGCTCCTGTTGATGAATGAACTCAGACAGTCACTGAAACACACTACAACAAGATTCCTGATGGTTTCAATGAATCTTTACTTTTACCTCTACTTGGGAAGATCATCTGTTTCAAGCTGGTTGAACTCACAACCTATATAGTTTTGACCTCGGTGGGAAGAAGATACAAAATATGTTCCAGGCACAAATTGAAAAACACGCAGTTGAGTGCTGATCAAAATTCTGCGATGACACGATGACAAGCTGAAGAAAACGATGTTTTTGTTGGATTCCGATGGCAATCAGAAAACTCAATTATATTCAATGATTATATATCATAAAGTTGGGGATTGTGCCATCAACATTTTTGCACAACCACAACCACAACAACAACAACAACAACAAAAAGAGCAGCAGCAGCAAACTTCAAAGCTGTTGTTTTGGACTCCGGGAAACTGGGTCCCTTAGGAATGGAGCCATTGCTATCAAGGCGCAGATTTCGTGGCTAGAGTCAACACTTTTTGGTTGATTCGGAGCGTGTTTGGTTTGGTGCTGGAGTTGTTGGAAAGCACAGATCAAAGCAGTGTTTGGTATATTTGTGGTTGGGGTCAAAGATCATGTGGCCAGTATATAGCTCTAAAACGGATGTTTTCTGCGGGCTTGCTTCACAAATCACACTTGAACACTGGGTGTTACTTCACGGTTCAATTCATTTCATGACTCCATTCTACAATCTGGCCACTATAGTTCTGAAGGACTGCTTTTCTCTTGTTGTGTAATTGATCTATTGTAGAGCTTGTGATATGAAAGCGATTTGGAGCAGTGGATCATTGCGTAGATCGATTTGGGTGTGTCCCAGAGTCAGCCCTATAGATACGGTCATAAGTTGTAATGTTTTTTGGGGGGGTTGAGAGTTGAGACACACGCCCACGTGTTATCCTTTCCACCTTTAAGTTATGAAAAAGCCCTTTAGCTATTGCAGGTGCGGTGCACATGGATGGTGCAAAGTTTCAAATGACTATTGCTTCTTTGGATCGTGCCTGGGCTTCAACCAAATGGTGATGTGGATGATGCTGGAGATTACCAATCAGTTGTTTAGTAGTGGTGACTTTCCATATATGGCCCCCAAAAACTTGGGTAAAAAATACTTCATAAAATCAGGGATGGCTAAAAACCAATGGGCAGTCCTTGGGAAATGTCGGTCCAATGGAAGTATCCCCATTCTCTATAGGGAACCACCTATTTTTAGCAAAAGACTATATCCGGGTAGAAGCAAAAGTAAAAGGAAGATCAAACAATAACAATGATTAAGAGAGGATCAAACAAAAGCAATTGAACTATACTTGGTACAGGCAGCTAGCGAGGACGAAAGCATGCAAGGAAGCAAGCAAGAAAGGAGGAAAGACGCAAGGAATTATACCTTCAGCCCCACACCATCAGGGAATTACCCAGATATGAACCAAATTGCTGGGCAAACAATTTCACAACAGCATTACCGGCCTCACGAAAAAAAACTAATATTTTGTCAATAGAAATTTCCTAAATGCCCTGGATTCGGTTTGGTGACTTGGTATAGTTTACCAGACTTTGTAAGTTTACCAAGATCTTTGCTTGAATACTTTTCCTCCAAGAAAACATGCAGCCTCTTGCAGGCATCCCCTTTCTGTGCCCTTTCCAGCTTGCAGGAAAGGGCATATTTGCCGGCAAGATCGAGGTTTCTTGCGGAGACAAGTTTGAAGGAGAGTTCACCGAATCCGATGAGGCCGGAGTGATACTTTTTGGGGTTGCTAGTACCACGGTGGGTTTGTCAAACAGGCGTTTTTTGTTTACCCCTCCGTTAAAAGTACGATGCAGAATTAGGCCGGGACATCCAACATGGAAGGTCTTTGCACTTGACAAGAGCGTTCTTGGAAGCCTGTTTTTTATTTTGGGCATTGTAAGTACTTCAGATCAGTTGCAATCCTTCATTTTCAAAAGTTGGACTTCCCATTGTGTCAGTTCCTCCATAGGTGAAGCTGCGCCTCCCTTTTGCAGCGGGCTCCTGCACCATGGAGGGGAACAAAGGGGGTTGTTTGGGTTGTGAAATGTGTGGACTTTATAGTTTCTATACTGGCCTTTGTTCAGATGGATTATGTGGATCCTCTTTTTTCCAATTATGTATATATATATATACATACATCATGTTACTAAAGAAGTGAATCATCTCAGCATTCACTTCATTTAGCTTGCAGTTCTCTTCCATCCAAGAGCCCACCTAAGAACCACCCTTGCTGTTCTGCATAGCAGTAGTGGTTCTGATTTATACAACCCTCCACAAAAAAATACGTAATATCCTCCTGCTGCCTATCACAGAGAAATCCCATGTCCTTTGCTGCTTCCATTGCCTGTGCGCTACTGGACATCTCACGTGTCGCAAGAACTTGGAAGTCGAAATTTGACATGGACACTTGATTTGGAAAAAAAAGGTGTCCTTTCAAATCTTGAAACTTTGGTGTCCGTGTCAACTTTTGGGGGTGCACACTCCAGAAGTTTCAAGAAGGCAGTTTAGAGATACATAATGATGATTGTTCATGTACTGTGAATCTCCTCTTCAAATTGGGGGGTCCGTTTTTTCAGCTTACGACAGCCAGTAGACACCAGAGGAATGACCGCAAGAGGTCTCTACATATTGCAAATTCACAGTCACAGAACAGAATGATATTGGGTGGGAAGTTGCACACATGGTGGATGATTCGGAAAAGATGTTAACTTTCTCTTGCAACTCCCCACAAAGTTGCCTGTTCCTCTTAGGTTGGGAGTTTGGTTTCGCTGAAAACTTAGGCAATGCTGGTCTTGGCGGCTTCCTTTGGGTGACCTTGAAAAAAAACACCGAAGCTGGTGACAAAGCAGCGCCGGACAGTTAACAAAAAGGGCCACCAGCTGCGCAGCCTGAGGTCAGTGGCCATCAGAGGTGGTATACACCCGGAAGTCTTTGGGGCTAACAATGGTCGGGCAGAAGCTATACCAAGTTGGAGTTTTATCACAACATTCCGGTGTATAATATTGTATATACAGTATCATTTAATAGTCAAACTCCCGTGCGTGGGGCAGTCAATGCCAAGTAGGATGATTGGAATCTATGTTTAACAAACTGTGCAGTTTTTGCAGTACAGGTTTCACAGAAGGGTGGCGATACTGGGAATTGCGAAGATGAATTTCTTTATCCATCCTGTTGATGGGCAAAATTCGGCGCCAGTTAATATGAGAAATGCCCCAAAGTTGCAGTGTTTTGGTAGGAGGGTGGGATGTTACAGACTTACCATGTTTCCACTGTACCGATCCTTTTGTTGATCCAATCATGGAACTCCCCGTTTACCAAATTCATCCAAATTTAATATCCACCATCAACCGAGATCTTGGACACTTCGACGTTTCATCACCATTTTTTGGCATTCCTGGATCCTAGGACTCCAATGTGAACAATCCTGAAGGTCACCCTTTTAGATCCCTTACAAGAATCCTGTAAAATCACCACAATACATTCACTACCCTCCTACCTACCAACGAGCTCCTGCATGTATCATGTAGAGTTCACCCGACTGGTCAATGCAGTGAGTGAATGGGGAGTCATCAACCCCATGTGAGGAGATTTATGTGCGTAGGATTCGATTGACTTTGAAGCAATCGGATGAGGATTCCCAATGTTTGACGACTTGGATAGCCATGGCAGATGTAAACCAGGCTCATATTTTATTATATACACTGTTATGCATTGTTATACTGTACTGTAGTGTCTTTTTTTGTGTAAAGAATCGGCTATGTAGGCAGGCAAAAATAATAGCCAGTGATTTGTGGATTTACAATTCTAGTGAACATTTTGGGTTTTATGAACCAAACGCTAAGATTGAAGGTGGCAATATGTACCCTTACCAGAATGTTTAAATGATACCATTCTACCAGGATATACCCTGCCTGAAACGAACATGAACATGGCACCTAACCCACTGGAAAAGCAGATTCCTATTGGAAACCATCATTTTTAGTGGTTATGTTAGTTGTAGGGAGTGTAGTTCTTCTTACTGTATGCAGGAGTGTGAACCAGGATAGTGGTGTCCTCAGTGGCTTTGTCGCTCCCCCCGCAAAAAGGCCATCAACGCAACGGAGCGCTCTGAAGTTGTGGAGGAGGTAATAGCTGTGATCAACGGTTTGGGGATCCCAACCGGGGTTGGGTTGGGGGTGGATGATAACCCGAAAGCTGCCGTTTTTGGATATAAAAATAAGTTGGACTCAAAAACCAACATATTTGGAGAGAAACTGGTTTTGGGTAGATGAAATGAGATGTTCTATGTGGCAGCTTCGTGCATGTTGTTTACTCCTCCTGGCGGAGAGGATGGCCAAACTGATTAATAATGCTCAGACAGATAGAAACAACCAACTACTTTGTGTATCTCAGATTGTTGCAGTGTCATTTTCCATTGGTTCTTGCACAGTTGTGAGATCGCCAGGAGGTAATATTCCTTTTGATCTAACCAAGGACTTTTTTTGGACTACTACGACGTGATAGCAATGAGAACTGTGATACTGAAAAGGATGCAGCAACAGTACTCATACCCTATATACCAGAAAAGAAAGAAGAATAACCAGTGCCAGTTCTTGTGTTTGGTATCAACAATCGATTTCTATTCATCCAACTGAGCAGCACTACATTTAGCACGGACTTTGGGCATTCTGCTCCAAGGTCAAAGCACATTGACTGAGCAGCAGGTGGGCTGATGGAGTTTACATCCTCAGCAAACATACGTAATATTCCTATGCTCACCCTGATTTATAAACCTTGATAATCGATGTTGGTTTGTATTGTTTTGGTGATGGGCATAGATTTGTGAGATCGGAAGCAAGCTTAGAATTTAAGGTTTGAAAGTTGGTTTTGTAATTTCGTGGTGTTCATTAACTTTCCTAAGGAATTCTTGCAAAAAACATGACTTTTATTTAGGCTATGTTTGAATATGTATTGGTAAAATCATTTGTTTTTGTAAGGTGTCTATTGTAATTTGCAAGATTTTGCCGCACCCTCCATGATTTTCTGCAAGTCTTGCAATTGTTGAAAGCTTTTGCGGTGAAATCATACAAATAAATTTGTAATAAAGCAAATGGCTCATACACCAGAGATGTTCTGCTCACGGAGCCCATCGTGACAGCTTCGGTTTTTGGTGATGCTGTGATAATCAAAGGAAGTTTGGATGCGAAACTTCCGAGTTACGAACTTTTAAAAATGCTCAAAGTAATAGATTCGCAAAGTAATAGATTCGTAAAGTAATAGATTCGTAAAGTAATAGATTCGTAAAGTAATAGATTCGTAAAGTAATAGATTCGTAAAGTAACAGATTCGTAAAGTAATAGATTCGTAAAGTAATCGATTCGTAAAGTAATCGATTCGTAAAGTAATCNATGAAAAATAATAAAAAACATAAACGGCAATCATGAATAAAATCATAGATAAATCATTTTGATGAAAAATAATCCAAGATTTCAGAAATAGCTCCGCATTGAATTTCACAAGCATAGATGTTCATTAGTAGCATTTGGCATCATTTGGCGTTGAAACTAGCCAGCGCAATTTGTTGCATTCGCGGGAGTGTATATACTTGTTTTCGACCTCACATTTGCATGTTGACGGACCCCTTTGTCGGTGCCCTTAGAGAAATTAATCAAATCAGGTGCGGTGCTAAGATTTCAATGGCAGGAGTATATCAGGCATTGCTTAATTGATGGTGAGTGTTGGTGGTGTATTCTGCTAGCCAACCCCCAAGTAGTACTGTCATCTACGAAATCCTCTAAGATGAATCGCGGTAAGTTCCAGAGGAAGTTGAATTCTGGGTGATGTTTCTGGGTGAAATGTCCCAGTGTTGCTGGAGGAATCCGGTCCCAACTAGTGAACAGTTCAATCCAGTTCTTCACCCAGAGGGCAAGAGATGATAGGTTTGGAAAAAAATGAACTCCACGTTTTTTGAGATCCATTTAGTGTAGTTTAATGGTAATTCAAGAGTGGAGAATAGCTAATTGAAAGGATTTACACCTCCTGCAATCGAACATAGCACTTGAAATTCTCGCTTTCCAACATCTACTTTCAGAATGGAATTTCAAAAATCTTCCAGGCTGCCACCTGTGAAAGTACTACTGTACAGGAAACTTTGGCCTTGACTTGTAAGTCATTCACCAAAAATTTGGAAAATCCCATTCAGACCGATGTTTTTCACTTGGGGTGGTTCAACTTGAATAGGAAATCTCCAACTCTCCTAGTAATTCTCCAACTTCCTAGGACCCCTTCTGGTTGGCCGTAGATTCCGATCCCAGGGAGCCTATGTGGCCTACACTGTTGCAACACAACAGGGCTTGAATGGTCAGGGGCCTGATTTGGTAGCACTGTGGGTAAAGATCTGGTGGTTTTATATGTTATATATCCATATATATATATCCCTGGAACCCAAATGACTCTTGTTTCTGTTCGAAAAGGCCATGTTTTGAGGGGTTCACCTCCAAAAATACAGGTCATTTGGATTCCAGGTCTATTTTTTTCCTGCTAAATTCGAAGGCTTTACTTGATACACCACAAAGGGAATTCGTTAGACCCTTAGCTCCTTCCAGTGTCGTTTTCATGGAACTGTTCCGATGTTTGAGTTGCAAATAAACTTTAGGCAAAAAAGACCAAATGTTCAGATGTGAGCTACTCAAGGGACCTTTCAAGCTTGCCTTTGATAGCGGGAGGTTTGTTGTTCTTCTTTGATATTGTGGTGTTTGAAAAATTGGGTGATTTTGGTAGGAAAGCATTGTATGTTAAGGCCAAAATGAATTGGAAGCATACCAAGAAAGGACGACAATACTTTGGCATTTATCATTTTGAAAGTCACATGGTGAGGTGCGTGTGAACTCCACATGAAGTTGAGTAAAATGTGACTGGCCAGCTTGTGCATGTATTCTGCTCCGGAACCTCACCCTAAGTGGTGGGTCGGGGAAGCTCAAAATTGTCATTGATTTATGATTCCGAATGGGAATCACAATTTGGTCAGATGTAAGGGTTTGTCAAAAGAACAATAGGAAATTGATGTATCATTGGAGGGTGAGGTAGCCGTTCCCCAACAACCTTAAGTAATCCTGTAGAACCTGGGTTCCCATTGAGATTAGTATAGTTCATTATAGCTACTACTTCTCCCTGAAATTACTAGAACGGTTGGTGGTTGGAAGGGAGCAACTTTGTAACTAGATTTTTTTCATAGGGAGCTAGTTTGAATGACAGGTCCATGTATTGGTGCCTCTTTTCAGTCAGTTTTTTTCGCAAACTGAATGATGCGTACTACGGAGCTCAGGGAATTACCCTCTCTTTGGGGTATAATTCACAACAGCCCAAAGGACTTTTCAAACGGCTTTCTGGGGTGATCAATCTCCCCAATCATGCCTATTTTCATACCAGCTGGGGTTTTGCAAGCACTTGTAGTATGGGATACAGAGGGTGAGGATCATCCAAGTACAAGTCCATGTACAAATCAACTGAGGCCCAGAGAAAAAAAACGAGTTCCGATGAAAAACTCCCATCATTGACCTTCCAAAAAAAACGGTTCAAATGAAGCCGGGCAACCCACCATTTTTTCAAAAAAATCTTCGGTGGATCGACCTATTAACGGGACCCAGGTTCTGAAGCAGCTTTGGCCGCCTTGGAGGCCTAGAAAGGGAAGTTTGCAGGCGAATGGAGATATGATAATTCAACTAGAGCATGTGCATTTTGGATAAATATGGAATAGAAGTATATATTATATATACATGTCCAGCAGATTGATCTTAGTGGAGTATAGCGATGTCACAGGAATGATTAATCGCCCCTTGATGCTGACCCCAAAGATTACATCGATTCAACAGGCAAGAAAAAATTGGTTGTGTTGAAGACAGCCTTTGAGCCTTCCAAAAGGAAAGTTCGCCATGTTAAGGGATGATGTTCAATTTGGGGCTAAATAGATTCCGTGGCCTAGGCATTGAAATTGGATTAACATGGGCAAATTAGAATTGAAGTGCTTTCCATGCAAAAGTTTGTGGAGTTTGTCCAACAGGCACTTGGCAATGTTGCTGCCAAAACGACATGCCCAGGTGTTGTCGGAGGATGACCCCAGCTTGACCACCTTGGCTGTTGGGGGCCTGGTGATCGCTAGGGCCGCGGATTTGTCGCCTCGACCCTCCAGGAAGACAGGGACAACTCGTTGACTTCTGTAAAATTCTGATTGGAAATGTTTGAACTACAGCAACAGAAATGATTTAATCGTTATATGCAAGCAAAGATTAGTTGGTGGTAAATGTTTGTGTTCAAGCCCGTTGGCCTGTGAAAGGGATTTTTTTGTGTGCCAAGAATGGAAAACCAACAAAAGAGGACCTATTTTATTCAAGAATGGAGCCACGAAAAATCATTGGTTGGTGATTTGCGTAGGGGATTCTACTACCGCAACATTATTAGTGGGACAATTTGATATCGAAATATCCCATCATTAACCAGCCAGGATTGAAACTTCAATGCATCAAGGTATATCAAGGTATATGATATCAGCCTTAGTTCAGGCATGTTCCATGGGTACTTTCATAGTAGTCCAGGCATCTCCTGTGTTTTTTTTTCGTGTGTTTGTATGGTTGGACACAACACTAGTACCAGCTACTGGGTACCAACCAAATGTATCGCTTTCCTTGTGCAATGATCGGCCCCACCCGTCATTAGTTGAAATAGTTACTCCGGGTAAGTTTCAGGTCCTAGGAATTCTTTATGGGTGGGGAAGCAATCCACATACCTTGCGCATGTTGCGTTACTACGCACCTGGAACCCAAATGATTTGATTGCGAAAGTGGAAACAAAAATAGGATTGGAGAAGCCAATGCCTGGAGACCTTTCCCAGGATCTCTCCATCTACTTTCCCATGGCTGGGACTGTCACAGAGTCTTGTTTTGACCGGGTACACGGAAACTGTCGAATTCGGAGATCCTGTTGCCCTGAAGGAGGTGGGGATTCTTTGACTACAAAATATTGCAAAATCACCAAAGTTTTCAGCACTAAAAATGGAGGTATATATATATATAAATGAACATGTGTTTGTGTTTGTGCATGCGTGCGTGCTATTGTTGGATGTTTTTGGGGCGTTATATACATCACAGCATATATATCAACCTGTATTTGATCGGTACCTAGGAAACGCCGTAGAAGTGTCTCCCATTTTGATGTTTGTATGGAGAAGCCGGGGAAGCGAAGCCATATATCTTGGGGGGAATATCCTCAGGAGGCGGAGGCTGCCATCCCTAGGAATGTAATCCCAATCCCAGGATGGTGCTGAATTGTGGAGATGCGAGAGTTTTTTATGCAACGTTTTTTTAGGCTTTTTGGTGGATTCACCAATCATGAACCAGATAATCAGGTGATCCTCTCATCGAAAGGGTGGATATAAAAGTAAGAAGTCCAAGATCGCTGGAGGAGTTCCAGAGATATGTTGCAGATTCGCTGGTGTTGGGCAGTGTTTTCGGCCGTAAATTCGACCTTGCTTTGGTGTCTGGGAAGCAACCCCATACCCAAACACTTCCCATTTAGCTGGCTTGCCGCAATACTGGGTGAGTGGATCATGGATAGGAATGGCTGAGGCAAATCCTAACAGGTTAATCGCTGATCAAGGGTTTTTCCCCCTTGGTAGGCTTAGATTTCTCCTTGGCAAGAAGGGATGACATACCCATTCATAGAGGATAACGTTGATGAGATGATTCAACTCTTCAACCGGGACCCTAGTTTGTAACAACTGCGCGTACAGGTGATATCCCACAATCCCATGAGGGTTTGGCCAGCTCAACTGGTGGATTACGATGTCCATCAACAATTTGTCAAGCAGGGATGCAGTAAAGTTGGAGCAAATTCCACTCCACATCCAGCCAGGGCGCATCTGGCCGCAGATTAACTATTCAGTCTGTGTGGGAACACAGGTGGTGCTTAGAAAAGAAGTCGAGAGCTGCAAATCTGGGGAGAGTCCTTTCCGTGCCAAGACCAGTCGCAGATGTACCCATTGGGTTCCCTTAGAAAGAAGGACAAACATGTTGACGGTATATTCCATCCAGACATGCTGGTTTGCTAGAAGAGCCCTCAGTACTTTGAGTGTGTGGATTCTATTTTAAAAAGATATTCGAGATGTTTGCGAGTTTGAGGAAGAACACTTGGATTCAAGAGCGTAAGAATGGTCGTATTGCAATCCATATCCAGAATATGTTATATACGGTAGAATTGAAGCCCTAAACCCTCGCTCAAAAACACTGAAAAGACTCTACAAGCACCAAAATAATCCTCAATACAAAGCACGGCACGGTCTGAAAGTTGGTTTGGATGTTCATATTCAAAGGCACCTCCTCCTATAAACAACAACCAGCAATGGCATTTTACCAGAATGGGATTCGGGATTTTCCAGCCGGCCATGTTTCAATCAACATTGGAACAAACCCTTTGTGGCACACAAAGGTCTAATGGTAACAGGAATACCGGGGTATGCTCCAATGCTTGGCTGGAAAACCGCTCTAGGTATATCCCATAGGATCCATGTATGGTGTATATTTTTACATTTACCATAAAAATCAGCCAAATGTAGGTAAATATACCATACATATGGATCCTATGAGTACTTGCTATGTTGCTTTTTCCGGATGATAGATGACTCCATGACTGCATACCTTGACTCTTGACCATCGCCTCAGTCAATCAGTGGCTATGATGTGGTGGATTTAGAGCAGGTGCTGGTGGTGTGGCCTTGGGTTCACCGAGTCAAGAAACAAAATTGCCAAGCTATTTGTGTCAAATATTTGGGCAGTCATGATGAAATTATCCCCAGGAGTTGTATCAGGAACAATCCAAATGTATGACAACTTTGAGTGATTATGACAACTTTGAGCGATTTGACTGGAAAATGGATCAGTGTTTGGAGTGGTGGGATGAAATGGCAACACGTTTGATGGGTTGGGACAAGTTTGCCAATAATTTTGATGAGATAGTTCAGGTGAGTTTGATCAGAAGGAATTGACTTGTAGTTGTTTGTTGGCCAGAAAGGTTTTGGACAAGGTGTTGGGTGCTTTCAAGTTTTGTCTTATAACAAGAACGACGAACAACTCAAAGACAACTCTGTATATGTGTTACATTGTTAGATGATCAGAGCCAATGGGTGGCAACATCATTTCTTTTGCGGATGGGTTCAGGGTTGAGCTCCGCCCACCCAACACCTGGACCTTTGTTGCCAGGCTGATGCGGTTGTGATTTCCACTTCGTCTTGGGCTCTCAGATGGAGACATGGAGTAGTCTAGTGGAGGTAGAAAGTGAAGGAGATTTCGCATTTTATAAAGGAACATGCAGGGTTTGGGTTTTGAAAAAGGAATTTCAGGGAAATTTCAAACTACAAGGGACGAAGGGGCGGTCAGAGAGTCTGAGCTAGACATCCAGATGGTAGCCAAGACAAAGGGTTTCTGGTTTGTTGAGTTCCGGAGATGTAGCTTTAGCATGTTGCTAAACCATGCTTCAGTGGATCATCCAAATGAGCAGTGAGAAAAACCTGGTTGTTGGAGTTATGTCGAGGAAATGATACCTTTGAGACTTGAGATTGTGAAATCACCCCGCTCTGGGAATCCCTCTTTGGGATTGGACAGATCTAAAAATCTAGAAATCTAGATTTTTTTTCGTGGCTCATGTGCCATGGTCGATCCTTTCTAGTTTTTAATCTCCTGTTCAGGGCAAGGAAGAATCATCCCCCAATTTTTGATGGGGTTTATATACCTTGTAGCATGGGAGGATGACCAAGATAAGTAGTTAAGCAGGATTTGCTGTATGTCAATGTAAGCCTATGGGGGGTTTGAAGAAACACCGCATCAAGGGGGTGGATGTTTTTCTCCAGCTCCTCTGGAGCTGAGGCGACGATTACCTCGAATGTCTGCCAAAAAATTGCGAGAGGTGCAGATGGATAGCAGGGATCTGGCAAGTTGAACAAATAAAATATATGATAAGATTAATCCAAGAAATCTCCAACAGGACCTAATGAACGGACCCCTACACCTGAGTATCTAATAACTCTAGCAACTTACTTAGGGGTCCGTTGGTAAGATCCCATTCAATTTTTCATGGAATTAAGAAGGCATTATGTAGGAAAGATATGGAAAGATGAACATATGTGTTATGAATACAAGTAGAGCCGCACGAGGCGGTGGCGGAAGTTTCAAAAATATAAAACCTATAGGAAAGATTCGTTGTTGTGAGTCAGAGATGTCAGATCAAAAACATTGACTACTTGTTCAACTGTTCAACTCACTAACTATCTCACTAACTAACTAACTAACTAACTAACTAACTAACTAACTAACTGACTAACTAACTAAGTAACTACGTAACGGAATGTTTGACGAACTGACCGATTGATGAGGTGAGTACCTGTTTAAGTAGGTTAACTGATTAACTAACTAACAGATTGAATTAAAATGGGGATGACATTTCGGAAGCGAAATCACATGTCTAGAACTCAATCAGGATGAGTGCGCTGTACAAACACACAATCTTTTAGTATCGCAAAAACATGTTCTCCTCGAAGCGTGACATGTACTCATCCTGAAGTGCTCGGTGTGGATATTGTGATCAGAAGAGACACACAAGATATCGAGTGAAACTAAACTACATGCACGGATGCCGCGAAAGTATGCAACGAACGGATGCTCCTGTCAAAAGTGGGGCCAGTCCATCACTTGTGGTCAGCAGAGACACACATTGCATGCCACGCTGCCGGACTTGTGGTCAGAAGAGACACACACGTTTCAAGTTTGCTCGTTCCCACTATCGCGAGGTTGTAACCGAAAGAAAAGGCAGGACAACATGAGTGTTGTTGTTGTTGCTGTTGTTGTTGTTGTTGTTGCTGTTGTTGTATGATTCTTTGAAAAAAACATGTCAAAAGGCAATGAGCCGATCAGTCAGCAGACACAAGATGAACATTGTCAAGACTTCTTGTGAACATTGTTCCTTCATTGTGACTAACTAACTCCCCATGCAACAAAATGTCATCCCCTCCTGTGTAGTCAGAAAAGACATACAAGACGAGACTAACGGTGCCGGATGCAATGACATGTCATCCCCTCCTGTGTAGTCAGAAAAGACATGCAAGAAGAGAATAACGGTGCCGGATGCAACGAAATGTCATCTCCTCCTTTGAAATCAGAAAAGTTAGTTAGTGAGTTAACTAGTTAGTGAGTTAGTGAGTTAGTTAGTTAGTTAGTTCGTTAGTTAGTAAATGCGTTAGTTACTTAGCTGGTCAGTTAGAAACGTCCCAAAATGCTGCTAAACGCAGGAGTTTTCAACAGTTTGACCCGCAAATGTGCTTCACGCCACAGCGGCGTGCAATTTTTTGACATCAAACCTCCGAAAAGTGGTCCGTACCCCTCAGTTTTTCCACATTTTGACTTACGAATATGCTTCGCGCCACAGCGGCGCGCCATTTTTGAACATCGCAACTTCCAAAATGGCTCCGGCGCTGAGTTGTTTTCTACATTTTTACTTACAAATATGCTTCGCGCCACAGCCGCGTGGCATTTTGGAACATCGCAACTTCCAAAATGGCTCCGGCGCTGAGGTGTTTTCTACATTTTGACTTACAAATATGCTTCGCGCCACAGC